>CAHIKZ030002084.1:85000-145000 GCA_903632075.3 Acanthosepion pharaonis | reverse complement strand
CTTGGGAGACTTGGAAGATAATTCCATTTTTGGTCAATATATATATATATATATATATATATATATATATATATATATATATACAAGTCAACAGAAAGAAAAGACAGGTTAAGAATCCACAGTTGTTTAGGATTTACGTTTTTAAAAGTGCTCGATACAACACGGAGCAAATCTCATTAGCGTTTACTCGTCTTTGATTGGTTAACCAAAACATATCCCGAAAATTTTGAAATCTTGTTTCCACTTTTTTTTACCTCTTAAATAAACTACCGTATTTTTTGTTTTCCAAAGTTTCATTTTCATCATAAGTTACATAACATCGACTGATCATGCAACAATTTAAATTCCGAAACATAGATATTTTATGTAGCGATGTAAAATATGTATTAATTAAAATATTATTAAAATATTATATATATATATATATATATATATATATATATATATATATATATATATATATATATATGTGTGTGTGTGTGTGTGTGTGTTTTTTAACAAAAAAATATTAAAAATTAAAATCTTCAGACACACTGGGTTGTATATTAATAATCTTTCGGTTTTATTATAATTTGAGTTAGTTTCCTCGACTAATTTCGGCCAATATGCCCATCATCAGGAGAAAAATAATTTCTGCCTTCTCGTAGCAATGAACTACAGAAATTAATGGTTTGATAGATAAAATGAACATTTGTCTGTAGTTTTCATTTTTAAAATTTTTTTAACATGAATTTTGGTCAGTGCTTGTGTTGGTCAAACAGTCTCTTTTAAGTTGTTATTTAAGATAAGATGGATTCATGCTGCTCTGGAAAAGGGATGGATTTCTGTTAAGTGTGTGTGTTATTTGGTTCTTAACAGTTGAGTTTTATGCTGTAAGTGTGTATATTCGTGTGGGTGTGAGACCTCAACACCAGGGCTAGTGACTATGGACGTTAGGTCACTCTATTCAAACATTAAACACATCGAAGGGCTAACCGCCCTTCAGGAAGCAATAATCTAAAAGAAAAAACAAGACCCCCATTGAAAGCCATAAATAAAATATGGATATATGTCCTTACATTGAACACTTTCAACTTCAATGGAGCACACTACCTTCAAATAAGAGATTGTGCCATTTTCAAACCATTGCAACTTTATTTATATATAATATTCATGGGTGCAATTTGAGAGGATATATCTATCCAATCATTGGTAGCTACTGCGTATTCTATGCAAATATATCGATATATCGATATATTTCTTTATATACAATATAGTGATGACAAACTTACCCAATTCTTTATGACCCTAAACACAGTGCAAATCAATTAAGTTTGACTATGAAAAAAAATTCACAACATCAGTAACATTTTTAGACACCCGCATTTACATAGATGAAAACAGGAAACTAAAAACGACACTACACACTAAAATCACCAACATAAAACCCACAACTATCTACACTTTAAGTCTTCCCACCTAAAACACCTCAAAGCGAACCTTTGCTATTCACAAGCACTTAGACTCAGAAGGATATGTTCCAACAATGAAGAATTAAATAAACACATTGAAAATCTGGAGCATCAATTCACAAAAACACGTGGTTATAAACAACACCTAATCAGGGAACAAATAAATAAAAATTTGATGCACACATAGAAAGACACCCTAATGTACAAGATTAAAAATAAATCTAGCCGCATCCCTAAGAATAACCACTTTCAACCCCACTCAGCCTCCACTATCCCAAATAATCAAACGTCGCTGAAAATACTACATCTCAAACCAGACCTAAAAAAAAATGTTTTAAGGAACCCGGCATTCTAGCATATCGTAGACCTAAGAACCTAAAAAGAAATCATAGGTAGTAACCACATTTCAGGGGACAAGGTAATCCGTAATAAACTAAGAACAAAAAACAACAGGATTTTCCCAACCATGTAACAACAAAAGAAGTTTATGTTGCAAACCATATTAAACACACGAATTCATTCACTAGCTCAATCACTAAATCTACTTTCAAAATCTACCACGATTCTAACTGTAGAAGTCATAAAAAATAATTTACCTCCTAGAATGCACATATATGCCAGAAACAATATGTAGGAAAATCTGAATGGCCCTTTTCACTACAGAATTAATAATTATCGTCAGCAAATTAAGTCGACTCCCCATGAAAAATTATTACCTGTAGAACAACATTTCCGCCTGGAAAAACACGATTTCAAAACCCATGCCAAATTCACTATAATTGAGAGAATAGAAAAGTTCAGAGCCGATAACATTAGAAAGATTTTAGAGTCCCATGAAAATAAGTGGATACAATGTCTAAAAACAAAATATCCAGCCAACCTAAATCATAAATTTAACAATATATAGATAGTAACAATATATAAGTCAACAAATCAAAACCTACCCACATTTCTCACCCACACAAGACAGACATGCTTACGGAGGTGTGGAGGCCTCACACTTATACACTTATACGCACACCCACATGAATATACACACTTACACACATCATACTCACTCACTCCCTAATGAGCCAAATGATAACACACACCCACAGCAATACACACGCTTACACATATCATATTCACTCACTCCCTAAGAACCAAATAACACACACACAAACACTAAACAGAGGCACATCCCCTCACCAGGTCCAATAAAACTGTCAAACTGAACACGGGAATTCAGAGCAGCACGGATATATCCAGCTCTTATCTCAAATAACAAGTTGAAAGAGACTGTTTGACCAACACAAGGAATGTTAAAAGATTCATGTTAAAAAGATAAAAAAATAAAAAACAAAAACAAATGAAAACTACAGACAAAAGTTCATTTTCTCCATCAAGACATTCATTTCTGTAGTTTACTGCTACCAGCAAGCAGAAATATTTCTCCTCCCGATGATGGCCATTTTTGGGCCGAAACTAGTCGAGGAATCTAAATGAAATAATAATAAAAACAACGAAAGAATATTAATCTACAACTCAGTGTGTCTAAAGATGTTAATGTTTTAATATTTTTTGTTCAAAAATATTATATATATATATATATATATATATATATATATATATATATATATAAAAAGAACTAGAGAAAATGAAAGATAAATAATATTTATTTGTGTGATATTATCATTCTGGTAAGAACATTTATTCCTGTTTATACCTATATTCATTCAAGAATAAGGAATTTGTAAATCTGAACTGCCGAACTGATTTCAAAACAAGATCATTTCAGATTAGTGTTGGAGAAAACAATCTTTTCAAATTAATTTGTTTACATCGATGGAGTCGATAGGGACAAATCGAAAATTTACTCCACCTCCATCTCTTCCTTAGTGACTGTTATTTCCTTTGCAGTAGACAGATGTTCATTTTTATCTGCTTGCGAGAGTGGGTAGGATCCTGTCCAATCTAAATCTTAGCCAAGGCTTAAACTGACACTTCAATGGAACCTTAAGAATATCAGTTTCGTCATGACTGGAGATCTTTTTAATCATTTTACCCGAAACCATGCAGTAAAGCTACTAAGCAGCAGGGGGGTTACTGAGTTTTGGATAATATTCAAAGAAAAACAAAAAAAATGCTATTATGTATAGAGTACAATAATGAATAAGAATACAAAAGATAACGTTTGTCATTGCTTTTAAATTCTTGAAGATCAAAAATATGTCGGATTAATAAAATCCATTAATTTCAAATAAAAAAATATCACTTCAGAATGAAATTTAAAAAGCCACTAAAACAGAAACAAATACTTTTAGTGTGAAAATATAATAAAAATGGGAAACATTATTAAGGAATATGTTAATAATAAAGAACAATTAAATTTAACAGTATAATAATGATTGACATTGAATTTTTTTTTTTTTAATCAAAATTGGCTTTGAACAAGGAGACGGAAGAAAAATGTTTTGTTTTTAAAATTTTTAAATCAACCTCAATGGGTGATTTAATGCCCACAAGATTGTTATTGCTGCTAATATTTTTGTTCAAATATGTATTGCTGGGATTTTTTTTTTTTTAAATATTTTGCTAATAATAATTTTTTTGAAACAATTATTGCTGGTATTTTTTTTCTAAAAATGTACTGCTGGTAATATTTAAAAAAAATTAATTGCTGGTAATAATTTATGTTTTTAAAAGTATTACTGCCATTTTTTTTTTCAAAAACTTATTGCTGGTATATCTGCATAAGCGATATATGCGAGAGAAGAAACTGTTAGCATAGAACTTACGGTTACATATCGCCATCTTAACTTTTTATTTTTATTTTTAAGCATTACGACCCGAGCAAGGCGGGAAGCCAATAGGATGCAGGGTTTTGCAGAAGATCTGGAGCGAGAGCAGATAGGAGTGATAGAGAAAAGGATGAGGAGAAGGATAGTGGATAGATCAAGGTAACTGGAGGTGTCGATTGACATTACATTTGAATAGTTGGAGATTATAGCTCTCAGGGAAACAGTAATAGGGAAGGGTGTTCCACAGGCGAGAGGTGCGAGATATGAAGATATTGGAGTAGAAGAGACGGCTACATTTAACAGTTTCAACAGTGAAAGGATGAGAGCGGGATTCCAGCCTCGTAGAGCGCTTGAATTCATGAAGTTTGGGAACCAGTGAAAGCAGCTCATCGGAGCATTTACCATGAAAGTATTTGTAAAAAAGACAGAGAGAGGCGACGGCGCGTCTGTGAGAAAACAACTGTAGACGAGATGCCAGATCAGGGCCAATTATATTACATATCCGCCTCTGGATCTTGTCAAGAACTCCGAGGTAAACAGAAGGTGCCCCAGACCATATATGGCAGGCAGCAATACTCCATGCAAGAACGAATGGTTGATTTGTATATTTGAAGTATCGATTCCGGGGAGAAAAATTTCCTGGCGCGGCACAGAGAGCCAACTTTCCTCGCGATGGAAGAAGCAATTGACTCAATGTATTTGTTCCATCTCAGGTCAGCAGTCAACGTGAGACCGAGCAGACGCAGAGAGTTGCTCTCAAGAAGTTGACTATCAGACATTCTAATGGGGGTGGAGGGAAAGGAAGGATCTCTGTGGTGATTAATAGAATAGTTTAGTTTTTGAAGCGTTAAAGTTGACCAGCCAATTCTTGCCCCAATTAACAACCGATTGGAGGTCCATTTCAAGACGAACGGCCAGGTTAGTTTTTTCAGCGACACTAGATTTGTTTTTGAGGCAGGAGTAAATTGTAGTGTTGTCCGCGTAGATGCCAACTTGGGAAACTATAAAATGATGAGACCTCGCCTGTTTAGAATAGAGGAATTTAATTTGATTCAAGAATCATATGTATTGAATTAAATCACGTTTACGCTAAAATATATTTGAATAGACGTACATTTCAAATTGAATATGTACACAGTAACAGTCTATTTTATCACATTTTCAGCAATAAGTGAATGTTTAAATTATTTTATATTCAACGCGAAACAGAAAGCAGGGGAAGCAGAGAAATAAAGAAAAAATGAACTGGAGAGATAAATTTAATGAAACAAGATACATTACACTACTATGCTAAGATAAAATGTGATATGACTAATTTTAAGATATCAAGAGAGTTAATCCGTCCTGGGTAAGACGATAAACTACATCCGCGTCCTGGGTATGACGATAAACTGCATCCGAGTCCTGGGTAAGACGATGAACTACATCCGCGTCCTGGGTAAGACGATAAACTACATCCGCGTCTTGGGTATGACGGTAAACTACATCCAACAGCAAGGCCTGTGATCAGGTGGTTCTCAGGAGTATAAAGCCGACACAGGAATTGAACTCAAATGAAACTATGTTCTCAAATCAAGCTAACAAAACAACGCTTTAATCCACTAGGCCTTCTTTTGCTTAAACAACAACACAAAAAAAATGGGGCAACAAATCCAATATAAATAGTGTAAATAATATAAAAAAAAATTATATATATATATTCTCCTGTTATTTTTTAAATATTTTTCCGATTTAAATAACACTTCTGTATATTAATTTTCGTCTTTTCACTTAAGCTGAACAAATCGATACGAGTTATTTGAAATTCGTTTGTTTTATTTGACAACCCATTAATTAACATTATTAAATATTGATCAGATGGTGTCTAATGTTTTTGGTGTAAACATTTGTCTAACCCTCACATTTTCTGTAAATTAAATGTCCATCTTCCGTGTCGTTATTGACTTTTGATAAATCGAAAAACCTAGGTGCGAGTTTAGTTTTTTTTTTTTTCTTCCAATAACGTGTCGACATTAACCAGTAATATGCGGCACAGTTTTAAACTGTTCTGGAATGATCTGTTTCTTTTATTTTTTTATACTCATTAAATAATTCTTCCCAGAAAAAGCACGCTTATAGTCTACAAAACGAACCTTTGTTTTTTCGTGTGGCTTGTCTGCTGTACTTTGGTTTTGGTTTATTTTGTTTTACGGCATATCAACCTCAATGGGTGATTTAATGCCCACAAGATTTTTATTGCTGCTAATATTTTTGTTCAAATATGTATTGCTGGGATTTTTTTTTTAAATATTTTGCTGATAATAATTTTTTTGAAACAATTATTGCTGGTATTTTTTTTTTTCCAAAAATGTAATACTGGTATTTTTTTAAAAGTATTTTTGCTATTTTTTTTTCAAAAATGTATAGCTGGTAATATTTTTCCAAAAATGTACTGCTGGTATTTTTCCCCAAAAATATACTGCTGATAATATTTTTTTTAAATGTATTGCTGGTAATAATTTTTTTTATTTTTTAAAAAATTATTTCTGCTAATTTTTTTTTTTTCAAAAATGTATTGCTGGTAATATCTTTTCTCAAAAATGTATTGCAGGTAGTATTTTTTTAAAAATATTTTGGAATCAAAACATCCTCATCAGAGGCCTTGCTGTTGAATGTAGTTTATCGTCTTACCCAGGGCTCGGATGTAGTTTGAGATGACTATCGTGGGTATGACGATAAACTATATCCGGCAGAAAGACCTCGTATCTGGAGGATTTGAGGAGCACGGAATCACCTGTTAATTCCTGTTGTTCTCAGGTCCACCATAAACCAGGGAGGTAACCGCCGTTAGGGTCTCAGCGATGAGCAAATAGGTAATCACAAAACCGGAGTCAAAACACTAAAAAACAATACATTTTCATCGTAAATAAAATCAGTACATTTTTAAATGAAAATTAGCAACAATACATTTTTTTAAAAGAAATTACTAATGCTCCCAAGAAAAAATTAAATTTCAGCTTTAAATGACCCATAAGATGTTGATATGCCGCTAAACAAACAAACGGACAAACATTTCAAATGAGCCTTGTCATGTGCAGTGATGAGCAATCTCGCTGAGAAGAGTCGAGTTCCAAATCCAGTCGGTTTCGTTATATTGACTTACACGCAAATACCCTTGGACCCTTGGGAAAGGTATAAATTTACCTCTTTTCTGCCATGTTATGGATTAATTAGTATTACTTGTATCAGTAAATCCTTCTTATCGGCAAAACATTTTACAATCGAAAAATATTCTCTGCATTATTATAAACTGCAAAAGGTAGATAAACCGTAAAATACAAATCAATAAAAATAACAATCTTACTGACAATTATATCTGTTTTGAATTATATCCACAATTTGCATGGCAAAAATTTGTCTTGCGACTGACTAAGCTAAACGTATTGAATATAATAAATTCATTTTAAGCGCAACCCACCACCTTATAACATTTATTTGCAAGTTAAACTTGCTGTGCTAAATATTTACTCAAGAGACATAATAATTTTTGCATTGCCAGATAAACACCTTCGTTTATGTTTTGTTTCGTTTTTTTTAATTTTATTTTAATCTTATTATTCATTAACAATTAAACAAAAATCAATCAATAATACATTCCCTTTCATTCATACCGGCAACTTACCAACGTTCCACGAGATTGTCGATTATTGGACGGCAGAAATTACCTGGTTTTGATCTGAAGAATTCATCATTGATTTGGTTTGGTTTATTTTGTTTTACGGCATATCAACCTCAATGGGTTATTTAATGTCGACAACATTTTTAGGATAGATTCCTATGAATAGAATATGTATTCTTTGGTTTAGATTGATTTATTTTGTTTTACGGCATATCAACATCAATGGGTTATTTAATGCCGACAACATTTTTAGGATAGATTCCTATGAATAGAATATGTATTCTTTGGTTTAGATTGATTTATTTTTTTTTTAAAAAACATATCAACCTCAATGGGTTATTTAATGCCGACAACATTTTTAGGATAGATTCCTATGAATAGAATATGTATTCTTTGGTTTAAATTGATTTATTTTGTTTTTACGGCATATCAACCTCAATGGGTTATTTAATGCCGAAGGTTTTTTAGAAATTTTAGATTCCTCCATTCTAGAATATGTATTCTTTGGTTTAGATTGGTTTGGTTTATTTTGTTTTACGGCATATCAATTATATCAATTAAGAAGTGGTTCCACGCTCCTTAAGGCCTCCTGATCAGAGTTTTTGCTCTTGGACGTAGTTTAACGTCTTACCCAGGACGAGAGGAATTCCTCATGCCACGTTTTTAATTCCACGTCGTTGTTAAACGGAACACCTCACAGACTTTTTGAAAACAACTGGAAAAAGTTGATAATCTAAAGCTGATAAATCAGGAAAACACGGTGGATGCGAAATAACTTACCATAAAAGCAGTTAAATAACATTTTAGTGAATTTAACGAGGTGGAAGCGTACAAAGTCGTGTTGAAAAAACTGCTCTCGAAATTTCTCATTTTTGCCGACTTGAGGTGGCATTGTCGAATATCTAGAAAGTAGTAAAATTCGATCAATTTTCAAAAACGATAAACCAATTTTTGTAGATGAAGAAGATACCTAAATAAACAAACGATTACTGTAAAAAAATATTTTGCGTGTTAATTCAAATATTTGCGTCCTGGGTAAGACGATAAACTATATCCAGCAGCAAGCTCTCTGATCAGGAGGTTTTGAGGAGCGTGGAACCACCGCTTAGCTGATGTGGTTCCCAGGCCCACCCTGATTTGAGGTGGTAGCACCTGTTAGGGTCTCAGTTATGGGCAAATTTGGAACCCCCAAACCGGGGTCAAAACACTTTGAAAGTATGAAATAGATTTAAATATTAAAAATACCAGCAGTATAATTCTGAAAAATGAATATTAACATCAATACATGTTTGAAAAAAATACCAGGAATTAATTCCACTCTCGACAAAAACTCTCTTTACAAAAATACGTCAATGAAATCTGATTTCTTACAAACAATAGATATTCTATTTATACGAACATATCCTGAAAATCTTGCCAGCATTATGTCACCCACTGAGGTATTGATATGCCGTAAAACAACATAAATCAAATCAAACCAAACGAAACCATCAAGTAATATAAGAAAAAAAATACGAATAAAATTTATCTGACAAGCCAATATTTCAAACGGGTGTAAATAACCAGTAACAAACAGTCGATATAAAAGACAAATGTAATATCCACGTTTTGCCTTCTGCCAGACTATGCTTATTTTGTTTCGTAGACACTACTTAAATTAACTGGTCCGCAGAACAATATCAGATTGAAATATATGAAATGATAATATTTGTAAATTCGCATTGATTACAGTTTTCTTTCTCGTGGACATTTAAAGTAATTAAAAATTATTGAATTTTCTAATTTTAATCGAATTTTCCTGTTCATAATATTAATACGTTGTTAGATCAATTCATGAGCAGTGATCCTGTCATTTTACCCAAATCGTTCTAGTACAAAGCTGTCGATGACTTAAAGGCAATTTCATATTTACCTTTTTTATTGTGACCAAGTAAATGGTTAAATAAACAACAAAGCAAGTGTTTCAGATATATATTAAACAGTAAGTACAACAGAAGAGTATTACACGACTAGTGAGTGTGTGTCGGTTGACACAGAGTTCAATCTATTCGACTGTTATATTTACCAGCCTCCCCACGAGGTAGGATGTGGCACAAGGTCGAGTTTGATATAAGGCAATCCGAGCTCGTAGGTTCGGCCAAAACTTCTCCATGGGCCCCGCATAAAATGGGGTCGGGTAGCTGTATCCCGAGCCGAGACTATGACCTTTGGCATAGCCTCGTCTGGTGATCCTCTCCGCTCGGAGGCAGACAGTTTGACCAGCACAGTTGGAACAGGTCTATTCGACTGTTATATGTAACCGGCCTCCCAAAGAGGCAGGATGTGTCACAAGGCTGAAATTTAATTTGAGGCAATCCTAGCCCGTAGGCTTGGTCAAAAATTTACCATAGACCCTGCATGAAACGGGGTCCGATAGCTATTTCCCATAGTCTCGTCTGGTGATCCTCTCCGCCCGGAGGCAGAGATTTTGACCAGCACAGTTGGAAAAGATCTATTCGACTTTTCTCCTACTAAACTTATAATAGGCGGAAGAGTCCAACATAGGCTCTTTAGAGTGAGGACATCAAAAAGCTTTTACAGTTTAGTATCATTAATGTTCAAGCTACGAAATTTCTCTGAATATAAAAATGTCCATCATTTATCAGTTTATAAACTGGAGGCATGTTCATTATATAAATTCTCTCATAAATCGAAGCCTGAATTTTTAAGAGATTTATTTCGTAGCTTGAACATTTAATGATACTAATCTGTAAAAGTTATTCTAAAAAATATGTTTCAACTTTTTTTCCGTGCTTTCAGTTAAATATAAAACTGAATATTATGTCTGTAGCGATTTTGATCCTCACTACGCACCTCAAGGGCCTGTTGTAAAATAGACTTAGTGAAAATCCTGGGTAAGGCGATGATCTACGTCCAAAGGCAAGGCCTCTGATCAGAAGGTTTTGAGGAGCGTGGAACCATCTCTTAATTGCTGCTGTTCCCGAGTCCACCCTGACCCGGGGTGGTAGCACCTGTTAGGATCCCAGCTATGGGCAAATAGTTAACCCCCAAACTTGTGTAAAAATAGGTTTTAATACCAGAAATACCAGCTATAATTTTTGAAGGAAAAATTATTATCAGCAATACTTTGATAAAATAAATACAAACAAACATCTATACATTTTTTGAAAATAATATGACCAGAAAAATATTCAAAGAAAAATATTCCCAGAAATAGATTTTTGAAGAAAAAAATATTACCAGCAATAAAAATTTTGTTGGCATTAAATAACCCATTGATGTTCTTATACCGTAAAACAAAACAAACCAAACCAAACCAAACCAAACTTAGTAAAAATCAAAATCATGTTTTGTACACATCACCATGAAACAATGTTTAGAAAGGTAATTTTGTTAATCATTACTACCATAGTGAAGACAACGTTATTGAATCAATTGGTCACTGAAGGCACTAACACAATTAACGATCACAAAGACTTTGAATGAAGACGAAAGTCTACTTGATGTATAGTGTATTGTATAACAGTAACAAATGATCAGACACAAACACGCATATATATATATATATATATATATATATATATATATATATATATATATATATATATATATAAAAAGAGAGAGAGAGAGATTCAAATTAACTATTTGTAGACACGAAGTTGCTTAAATTAGAAGTGTTCAGTCACGTGGAAAAGAAGGCTTCTTTCTTGTGGGTTCATAATATATTTGCAACTGAGAAAAGTCTTCCATCTACGTTCAAGGAGTGTTAGTAGGAGTGACTTACTGGATGCTGAAGTTAACCTGATATTGTACACCATAATTTCTATTTTTATTTATTTTCGTTTTATTCTGGTTATAATTGCAATTAAGAAAGAAAGAGGATTAACTGCCTAGTCTTTCGTTGAATTTTTCTTTTTTCTTTTTTGGTGGTGGTGGTGATTTGAAATAATCTTCAAGAGTATCGTATGTTTTGATTGCTCATTGAAATGACCTGTTTTATAGGAAGTCGAAAATCTCCAGGAACAGCTGTCTAAAAAGCGAGTCGTGTGCTAAATTTACCTACTATTTTGAGTAATATGCCTTTAAGTGACTTATATTGTGGGGCTCTTGCCATGCAAAACTAAGTCAAGTTCATTGTTAAGGACATTTTATAGACTAAGTCAACGATATATAAACACTTAGGGAGATAAGTAGAATGAAAGGATAATAATTGCATAGTTCGGTTTTCAAGCCCAAATAAAACCCAGCATTTTTATTCTTACTAACAAGTTGGGATTCTGATCATGATTTGGCGCTTAAAATTGAATGGCCTTAGATTTGGTTTTAATTCCAAGGTAGAGATATGGCTTCAGATGAAGACTCGTATCTTTAAGCCATATTGGGGAAAAATCTACATTTCATTAGGCAGAGCAATAATTTGAAATGCGTGCCAACGTAGATATTAGTGATAATGCTATCTTCGTTGTTAGATTAGGTGATGCTCTGTTGCAAAAGGCAAAGTTATTCTCATTATAAAGTGTTTTGTTATTAATTTCTAATATATATTTGTGACATCTAAATAAGTGAATTGTCATTTATAATTAAACTGTTTACTTATTTTGATGAAGTTTATTTTTCTTTGTGTGCGAAATAATTATCATTTATATAGTAAATAACTACAATTCAACCACTGTAGGTTACTTCAACGCGGTGCCACGGTTAGCAAGCTTGTCTCACTAGATCAGTTACGACTGAGTTAAATCATTACTGGGGACGACTCACTTTCTAAGAAGATCACCAAATCACAACCGAATGTTTTCTTTCTAATTGCGTCCATTGGAGGATATAGGTCGTTTTTTAAGCTGGAGTGGGTAGCTTTGGTTTGGTTTGGTTTGTTTTACGTCATAACAACCTCAATGGTTTATTTTATACCGACAAGATTTTTATTACATTATTTACATTATTCGGACTATTGTCCTCATCTTTGTCGCCATATTTGTCTCAACGTTTCGGCCGTTGTACGCTCCGGCCTTCTTCAGGTGGTTGGAATTTCGAACTGAACCCTTTATTTCGCTCACTGGGGCAGACTGTTCTAGTTCCACGTGCCATGTTTGATGGATGTCAGTTATCACTTATCTCCTGCTAATTTCCCTCTGGAAGTTCTCCATTGGACTCACACACTTTTGGTCTAGTCACTGGATCTAACCAACGACTTTATCCACTGTGCCATGTGTCCTTGATGACATCTGGGTATGAATTTCTGGGTATTATAAACCTAATGTCTTCAGCAACCATTTTTACCAGTGCTCATATTGCAATTTTTGCTGTTATCATTGCAAAAAGTGTGAGTTCAATACCCGGTTAAGTTTAATAATGTAAATAATGTACATAATGTCTCATCTCAGAAATATAGACAGACTCTGAAGATTTTTATTACTGGTAATATTTTTTTTCAAAAATGTATTGCTCGTAACATTTTTTTCTTCCAAAAATTATTTCTAGTAATATTTCTTCCTCAAAAATTTAATTGCTGGTATTAAAATATATTTTTACACTTTCACAGTGTTATGACCCTAATTTGGGGGTTAACTATTTGCCCATAGCAGAGACCCTAACAGGTGCTAACACCCCAGATCAAGATGGACCTGGGAACACTAGTAATTAAGGGGTGGTTCCACGCTCCTCAAAATCTCCTGATCAGAGGCCTTGTTGTTGGACATAGTTTATTGTTTTACCCTGGACGCGGATGTAGTTTATCGTTTTCCCCAGGACCCGGGTGTAGTTTATCGTCTTACCAAGGACGCAGAGTAGGTAGGCATATATAGGTCGTTTTTCTCCTTGTGTATCTAGGGAACTGTAGGCCGTTTTTTACATTAGTGTACATTAGTAGATGTTGGCCATGTTTATTCTGGACTTCATAGGTAGATATAGATTGTTTCTTGAATTGTATGCTATGGCAGAATTAGTAGAGTTATACATGATTAAATTGAATACACGTATTTTATGTATATTTTGTATCATTAGACGTAGGCTGTGTTTTTACTTAAGCCCCTAGATCGGCGTTGGTTGTGTTTATAATTGAGACTATAGTTAAATGTAGTCCTGTTTATACTGAAGACCGTTGCTCGGAATAAACGTTTTTATACTTCCGATTTATTTGGTACGCCTCCCTGACTGTGTTTCTCTACCGCCAGTCCACAATGTTCAAAGGATTAGAGATTAAAAACATGAATTACAATATCTGGAATCCGCCATCAGAGTTATTACGTCGCTTCCACAGGCGTATCCGAAAGGCAAATTGTACGCTGGTTCTCATCGCGGGAAAAGTAGCACCATCAGCGGCAATAATAACAAAACATATTGATTTTGGTGTTCGCGCGGCAAAATCCTAGTTAGTTGTCTCATCTTTTTAGTTTAACGAATGCAATATGATGATGAGAATAGCCAACAGAGATAGGATCATTTTCTTTAGCCATTCCCACTGTAAAATGTTGGATCCTAACTGCATATCTAGGAATGCGCTTAATTTCATCAAATCTAGGTACCATAGAGAAAATACCATCAGAATAATTAACATCAAAGCATTTATTGAAAAGGCACTGGGAATCTACGTTACTGCGGTGGGAAAGTGACTAAGGCCGATATGCCAGGTCAGAACCAGTAACATTGCTGATTCTTCGTTTGATTTCACCAGGACTCGCTAAATATTGCAGGAATACCACACCAGATGTGCTAGCAATATTGAAAGCATGGACGAATGGTACTCTTAAAAATATGTTAGATGGGTTCTGGAAAGACAAATTGTAAAACATTCCTTGCTCCAGTTAACTATAAATTGTAGGTCAATTTTGAAATCAGCTTTCTCCTTAACGAACTGATCAGATTTACTATTAAGGTAAGAGTAAATAGTTGTATCATCATCATAGATAACTAATGTCACCAGGAACATTATTGATAGAGCTTAGGCACAAGGATTCTAACAATGAAAACAGTTTTTAATTAAATGTTGATCCAATGCAAGACCAAAGAGCCTCTCAGGCTAGACACTAACTGAATGAGGTTGATGTGTATTCGAAAGTGCAGGAACCACCGTATTTTTTGGGGTGTAATACTACTTACCGTAACTCTCCATGTATAATACGCATTGTTTTCTAAAAAATAATAATAAGCGAAATTAGGGATGAGTAGTATATACATCTAGAAAAAATCTTTTAAACTTTGCCGTTTCATATGTCTGTTTCAGTTGCGAAATTACTACTCACTAAAAATATACGACAATTTGACACAAACATTTGGGGACTGTGAACTCATAAGGATATCAAATACAATCATATGTACCTGACAATACTTACAAATGTAAAATAAAATAAGAATAAGAAAACTAAATTAGAATAATAGTGTTCTATGTTTAAAATTTTTTTAATAAGAATAGTAATCGCTAGCCGTAATAAAATTCGAGTTACAATTTATAGGGTTTGATTGCTAAACAAGTGGTGCGTATTATGCGTGAGTAAAAGCATTTTCCCACACTTTCGGCACAATCTGCGTATTATGGATGAAGGTGTATTATACATGGGGTTTACAGTAATTATAATACGGCTCCGTGTTTCAGAAGGTAAAACATTGAATAAATTATATCCACGAGGAAACATCCTTTTGTGTGTCGGTTTTACAAAGTTTGGTAAGAAGCTGCTCAAGTGGCACTTACATCTAACCAAGAAATACGAAGGGAATGAAGGTGGCTAGATACACAGTTGTTCAGTACAGCGATCCCTACGTAAATTTCTTTTGAAAAGTTGTACTATATTCTAAATTAAAATTTCAATTTTCTGTATAAATTTCATTAAAATATTTAATTTTCCACGATATTAAATACAAAAGAACCGGATGTTTAGATATTGTGCATTTCTTTTAATTTCCGTTTCAAAACTTATTTTCGAGAAACACTTCGAACGAGACACACCCGGTAATACATGTTAATTAATCTTTAATAAATTTCTGTTTCATACGACTTTATTATATTTGTATAGATTAATAGACTATTAAAATTTAAAAAAAGATATATTGTCTTTGATTATTAATGAGAAGAGAAACAATTATTGTCGACATATCAAATGTCTTTGATAACCAAAATGTTATCAACACCTTCCTACTTTGTGTTTTATTATCTGTTACGTTAATTAAGTGCATTTGCAATCTTACTGGTTCAAATGAGTGTTTTTAAGCGGAATAATTTCTGAAAGTGTTTACTCCTGTATAATACGATCCCTGCTATTTTGTCTTTAATTTTCGTTCAATATTTCTCGTATTATGCGCTAGAAAATAAGACAAAAGCAGATTATAAGAATATATATAGGATAAATATGGAGTGGGTCTAAACTTGAAGAGGTACAGATTTTAATGACCGCAGAAGCATCTCTTGAGTGTCTGTTCCACACAGTTGCCGTTCTTGGGAAGAAGGCGGAATTGGAAACGGATGAGGATGAATCGGTCTGCGTACGTGGCAATTCTACATTCTAGACATTAACCAGTCTGGAATATTGAAAGTAAGGAATGAAGATCATCTGAAGATTTGCAGTAGTAATAGCGACTGTGTAGCGATAAGCTAGCAATGTTCAATCTGCGGGAAAGGCTGTGTAAACCCTTTTGAATTCTGCCATGGTTGAAATGCGAGAGTTGGGAAGCTCCAGCCAGGATATAGCAGTAATAGACGATTATTTGTTGGATCTGGCTCTTGCAATGCTAATGCTAAGATTAACCGTTTCCTTATAAGGAAATATTCATTGATCAAAAAAATTAGTGCTGCGCTGCTTTGAAATTCATAAAATCTTTCTTTTAAAACATTTTTCAGGAAAATCGGTTTCATTGTCCCAGTAGCTGTTATCGCTCTTTCTAATATTTATGTGGGGTTTTCATCATAACCTTTTATTTGAAGTAGTGTAGAATGTCAACATGTTGATTATGTCATTAATACCTCTTCGCAAGTCCAGTAGCTGTTATCACTCTTTCCAGTATTGACGGAGGTTTCCTTCCTAACCTTTTATTTGAAGTAGTGTAGAATGTTAACATCTTGATTATGTCATTATTTTCCTTTCTCAAGTCCAGTGGCTATTATCATTCTCCATTATTAATGGACGTTTACTTCCTAACCTTTTTATTTGAAGTAGTGTAGAATGTCAACATCTTGATTATGTCATTATTTTCTCTTCTCAAGCCCAATAGCTGTGATCACTCTTTCCAGTATTAATGGAGGTTTCCTTCCTAACCTTTTGTTTGAAGTAGTGTGGAATGTCAACAACTTGATTATGTCATTATTTTCTCTTCTCAAGCCAAGTAGCTGTTATCACTCTTTCCGGTATTAATGGAGGTTTCCTTCCTAACCTTTTGTTTGAAGTAGTGTGGAATGTCAACATCTTGATTATGTCATTATTTCTCTTCGAGATACATGTTAGGTAACCACTTTAGTTGTTGCTGCTGTTGAAAGTAGTCGGGTGATGCACTTACTGTTTTCAAGAACAGTGCATTGTTTCTGATGCAAGGTGAAGTTAGGTAATTTATAGAAAAAGGACAGCATATACGAGTTCTGTTTGATATCGTTTAACACATAGGGCGTCACTGACCAGAGAAAATTCAGGGTCTGTACGATGATGATCGGGCGTTAATGCCTTGTTTTTACGAATAATTTAACGTTAGAAGCCAGTTTTTCTCCAATAGAGCAGATTTTTAGCAGTGATGCTCACCCTGTACAAAAGACACTAGAGGTAGAGGGTTACGGAGTAAGAGGCATTTTTATGCGGATAGGTGGTGACGATAACACTTAAAACTAGTTTTGAGGAGGTTAAGATCGGAATGATCGGGGAAGCATCCTTTTGGGTGTCGGTTTCACAAAGCTTGGTAAGAGGCTGATCGAGTGGAACTTACATATAACCAAGAAATACGAAGGTAATGAAGATAATTAGATACAATGTGTGTGGCATACGGGATTTGGCCGTGAAGTGGTTAAATTAAGCAATGTATTTCGTTTGAAAACTGTCCATTAAAATAGCGAGATCAGAAAGACTCGCGACGTTTAGACTGTACAAAAGCGGTTGCAGGGTGGAAAATTATTCATCACCCACAAGGACCCGAGGACGCTTTTTGGACTCTGTCGTGTTAAACTACACCAGAAGAGGGATCTGCTGGTTCGGACTATCTTGATTTGAACTGGTGCAGCTATGCTAAAACACAAATTGCTCACATACGCATAGCCTATTGCGAATATACGAATAGGGCATTGCTCATATAAGAAAAGAGTATTGTTTACATAGGAATAGCCTATTTTTCATATAATAATAGGCTATTGTTCATATATAAATAAAATATTGCTCACATACGAATAGAGTATTGCTCATATACAAATAGAGTATTGCTCATATACGACTAGAGCTTTGATAATATACGACTAGATTATTGCTCACATAAGAATAGAGTATTACTCACTTACGTATCGCGTATTGTTCACATACGAATAGAGTATTGCTCATATACAAATTGAGTATTCCTCATATACGACTAGAGCTTTGCTAATATAGCACTAGAGTATTGCTCACATAAGAATAGAGTATTACTCACTTACGTATCGCGTATTGCTCACATACGAATAGAGTATTGCTCATATACAAATTGAGTATTGCTCATATACGACTAGAGCATTGCTCACATACGTATAGAGTATTGCTTACATACGCATAGTCTCTTATACTAATAGACTATTTTTCATATATGAATAAAGTATTGCTCCTATACAAATAGAGTATTGCTCACTGACGAATGGAATATTGCTCATATACGTATAGCGGATAGCTAAATAAAAATGCGATGAAAGAATACCAACAATATAAAAAATAGAATGTAACGAGACGAGGAATGCGAAAGTAAGATTTAAATTGATCATTCTCCGACAGAATCTGAAGTTGAAGAGAAAAACAAATCTACTATAAATTGTGGAAAATTACCACCGCATTTGAGACAAGCATTGTAGCAAAGAAAGAGAACCATCATTAATGGCAGTGCGAAGAATTTATCAAGTACACAGTTAATTGAACTCAATATAAATAAAATTATTTACAACGGAAAATGTTGACTGCGTATGAAACGGATACAAACGCTAAAAATATAGGTCGTGAAATATGCACTGATCGGGGAAGAAATTAAATATAAAAATTGTGTCGTACTTGCAATATAATTGGGAATAGGCAAAATATTCTTTCAAAGCAATAACGGAAAACAGAAAATGATTGTGAAGTTTCAATCTATAGAAAAAGTTTTCAATGAAAGAAAGCCAAAGAAAATATTACATAACAGACTGAAGCAGTGTATATGACAGACCATTATTTAAAAGATTTTTTTTTTGTTTAAATATCTACTTCAATCTCTAGGGCAGACAGTGTTTACTTGCACTCAGCGGAAGCAGGAAGATCAATAATTGAGCAGTACTAAAAATAAGAATTAGACGAGATATTTCTAAGCATAGCTTTTGAAACTAGAACAGTCTACTCCCATAAATTAAATAAAGGGTTCAGATCAGAATTCCCTATAGGTTACGTAGATCAACATATACCTGTGGGAGGCCGGAGGGTACAACGGCCGAGATGTTTTGATAACAACAAAGATGAGGACAATAGAGTATGTCTATATTTCTGAGATGGGGTATTATGTACAGTATTTACATTAGTCGGACTATTGTCCTCATCTTTGTCGCCATATTTGCCGAAACGTTGTGACAAATATGGCGACAAAGATGAGGACAATAGTCCGACTAATGTAAATAATAAGGACAATAGTCTGAATATTTTTCGATGTAACAGAATAATTTGTATTATTTACACTATTTAGTATAAATGATACAAGTTCTTTTTTGGAGTGACGTAATTTATTGACAAAAAGTTTGTACAAAAGTAAGTATAAACAAAATGTCTTTTTTGTTTTTATTTTGCTATCATCTGCGAGCTGCAATGATGGAGAAAGCCTTACCTCGCATCATGAGACACGCTGCAAGAGCCACTCTCTTTCGTGAGGCTCGTCATTTAATCGAGACGCAATCCCGGCAACCCTCCAAGGAACGCCATCGACAGAGGGCCAATACCCCCTCTGCGTCCCGGGCGACGCACCCTGGCTCAAACACGGACTTGATTAAATTACCTGTCGAAAATGTATTCACACAGGTTGCATCCCAAATCAACGACTTCCTCATTTGAAAAGGAACAATGGTAATGCTATTCGGCCGCTTTCCATCACCACGGTCAAAGCCTGCATGTTCGACTTGGGAAGGGCACCCAGTTGCATCCAAATCTCTTCTGATGATGTCGTTTATTGCTGCATGCCGTGGAAAGCGGCCGAAACTACGACGGCAGGAGAGAGGATGCAAACCAAACTCATCAATGGAAGCTCTGCATCTGTGACGCTCACATAATTTGAATCCAAGACGGATCGTGACTCCGACCCGAGTTTACTCATCATCTAGAAGGGTTCTGGTAGATGAAGAGGGCACTTGGTTGAGCTAGGTGCCACTACTCGCTTGTGAAGCAGATAGTAGACAGGGAAGGTGAAGGTGATCCAGAGAGAGCCTCAAATTAGTAAAATTGGCTTCGCATTTTATTTTATCCCAGCTTTTTTGTTTTGATGTGTCTAGTGGGATAGAAAATAATGATACAAATTATTTTGTTACTTCGAAAAATTAGTATATATTATACTAAGCAAAAATGTTCAATCACTGTCTCATAGGATTTTTATCCTTAACCCTAGAACACTAACCATCAATTAACCCATTAACCCTAGAACACTAACCATCAATTAATCCATTAACCCTAGAACACTAAGCATCAATTAACCCATTAACCCTAGAACATTAACCATCAATTAAAGTTACACTACTACTAACCATGGGTATATCATACCCGATTTGGAAAAAATCAAAAAAATTATTAAATATAAATCTTTATTTGAAATATTTTACATGCAGACAGTTCAAACGTTGTACTTTGAGTTGACATTAATAGGAACTGAAAAATATATTATTTAGGTAAAAAAATCAGGTACTGAAAATTGTAATTAAAAATAGGGAAATGTGCACTGAGTACTATATACCCATGGTTACTGTTCCAGGGTTAAGCAGTGATTGTCATTTCTTATTTGTTTATGCGTATAAATGATGAAAAAATCGATTATATTATATTCAAACTTTTGCTTTTGTAACCAGTATGATCATATTTCTGAAATTCCTTATTCTTATATATATATATATATATATATATATATATATATATATATATATATATATATATGAAAAAGATTCTTACAGGTACAAAATTTTATTATAGCAAGGAATAAGCGGAATGTAAAGGACATAATTATGAAAACTAAGAACTAAAACAAACAACCGGTTTCGTCCCAGTACTCCTCAAGTTTGATACACTGGGATTATTTAATCATAAACTTAAAAACAAAAAAAAACATTCAATGAGGGGGAAAAGGAAAAAAGGGAAAAAAAATTTATATATGATAGAAAGAACTAGAGCCCAATCACTTTCAAGCCCAACAAGCAATCTCTCTGCTTACAGAGAAACGGCCTGCGGGACTTGATGTAAATGGACTCAAGAACCTTCAAATGATATGCAGAGTGTGACTTCACCAGAATGGAAAAACAGTCCACTCAAACCAGCAACACATTCCCTGCTAATTATAGCGTGTTTCGCTATAGATGACCCGGATGTATTCACTAGTTGGCTTTTGTTAGCGGCCGGATTTAAAATTCTGGGGGTAAATGTTGTTTAATTCTAAAATCCAAACGCTGAGACGTTCTGCCTATGTAGTCACATCCGCAACCACATTTAAATTTATATATAACTGAATTAATATGAAAGGGAGGCAGAAAATCCTTGCGCCTGGAAGAAAGAATTGGTCGAGTAAAAAATATTACTCTCACATTAGCAGCATAAAAACACTTACTAACGAAATGTGAAATTCGCCTTGCTAGTTTTTCACCTTCTCTGCCAATGTAAGGAAGTCGTAAATAAATTGGACATTTCTTAACAACATACGGTCTATCCTTACTAAATTTATCAATGACATCATGCATAATGGAATCCCAAATGTCCAACGGATACCCATTTTAGAAAGAGTCATTTTATAAAGTCCAATTCACTGTAGAGGAAGGAATTTGAGCAAATTTTAAGAGCTCGAAAAGTCAACGTTCTAATTAAATTAATTTTTCGTTGACGTGGACAAAAAGAGTCCCAACGGACATATAAACCTGAAAAGGTAGCCATCCTAAATACTGAAGTCCAATAGCCATCATCACCTCTACGGACCAAAACATCCAAAAAGGGAAGACAACAATTAGACTCTAGTGATTGGGCTCTAGTTCTTTCTATCATATATAAGCATTTTTTTCCCTTTTTTCCTTTTCCCCCTCATTGAATGTTTTTTTTTGTTTTTAAGTTTATGATTAAATAATCCCAGTGTATCAAACTTGAGGAGTACTGGGACGAAACCGGTTGTTTGTTTTAGTTCTTAGTTTTCATAATTATGTCCTTTACATTCCGCTTATTCCTTGCTATAATATATATATATATATATATATATATATATATATATATATATATATATATATATATATATATGTAAAAGTGAACATAGAAGTCAACATTTAGAGGCGACAGTCTGTTTCATATCTAGATGCAATCGTCAGGCCTGACGATTGCATCTCGCATGAAACAGCCGTCGCATGAAACAGCCTGTCGCCTCTAAGTGTTGACTACTATGTTCACTTTTATATTTACACACCCTCTATCTCTGATATTGAGCACTTTATCCCATAAATATAGCACAACTTAAGACTACATTTCTTCACATACATACACACACACACACACACACATATATATATATATATATTAAACAATTTATACAAAAAATTAATTACCAATGTTCATGTAATTATTGGCGAAATCACTTTGATAACAAGACTTAATAGGACATTAACATACTATAAATTCCTTAAATAAGATCCTTATATTTGAGTTTTGTCAGATGGAAGTGACATAATTTGCACCAATTTGAAAGTATCGAATGTACTTGGTTCGTCAATACCATCTGACAATAAATCAATTATAAGGATTTTATTATTCAAGGAATTTATAGTAAGTTAATATCTCATTAAGTCCTGTTAGGGAAGTGATTTCACCTTTACTTACATTAACATTGCTAATTAATTCTTTGTATAAATTGTTTCTTTAGGATGTAAAATGCATGCTGCACACTTTAATACACACACACATTAAAAACGACAGATAATATACTACGGTTAAGCCTTTTATTTAATTTTTCTTGTGTTTGAACAAGTGCTTACTTTTTGGGGCGCAGAGCGTGTAGAAACTGCCCAAATACTATACTTTTAGCCATTATCATGAATGATTTTAGTTTTTTCAGTTTAATTAAGTGTGTGCGTTATCTGTATGTTTTTAGTGTGTTATACAGACGTTTTATTTTTCGAACACGGTTAGCACATTGTGGCCTTGTTCGTAGTTAATATTGTTGGGGGCTTTTTTCTTTTTTATTATTAGGGCTTCCATTAATTTTTATCTTTTTTTACAGGTAGATAAGGTTATTATGTTTGTGTTTTCTACCAGTATGTTTCGAATGGAGTCTGATAAGTTTTTTTGAGTGTTTAAATGGGTTCTAATAGAGTTATGGTCAGATTGGTGTAACGTAAGGCGTCTGGATAGGCATGTAGTTGTGTGACCAATGTAATTATTTATGAGTTTGGTGTAATTAGGAGTACAGTCTCTTAAGGGAGGCATTTGAACTCATAGATAATGTTCGTTCATTTTAATTTTGACTTAGTTGGTGTGTTGTTATTTTTGATGATCAGGTTAGTTGTCTTAAATTTTTCATAGTAGATAATTTGATTTTTTTTATACGGGTAAATTGGGATAGTGTATTTCTTTATAATATTTCTAAGTGAAAATTCATTTTGTTTGTAGTTAACGTGCATTTGGTTTTTGTAGGAAATATGTAATTTTTCGTGGTCTATAAGGTGGTTAGGGAAGCCATTGTTAATTATTATCTTTTTTACATTATTGAGTTCTTTAAGAAGTTTTTTATAACTGCTACTTTGGATCTGAATGGGCATTCATTTTTAAAGCTAAGGTGGCAAGAGTTTCTGCTAGTGGGTTTTTTATAACATCTAAGAATGAGAGTTTGTTTTTGACTAAGTTCGTAGGTAAAGTTAAGGATAGAGTTTTTCTCAAATGTGGTCTACAGTGTATGTATTTCTTTAGTGTTATTTGCTAAAATAAAAAAGTATCCTCTACGTAGCGGACATATATGTTAGGTTTACAGACCTGTTTAAATATCCTATTTTCTACATGGGACATGTAATAATTGGAAAAGCATGGACAGAGTGGATTTCCTATATATATATATATATATCATACGTTTGTTACATAGGATGCAAGCAGATTCTTACATCAGATTTAGGATGTGTCTTATACACTTAAAAATACGATATGAGCTCTGGAGAAGGATTATTATTCTGAAAGATATTTTAAATATGAGACTAGTTAATGGTAACAATAGACTCACATGAAAATAACTTCTTTATTTTTCAAAGAAACAAAAGTGAAAGAATAATAACCACTAACTACAACAAATAGTGAATCTATTTCCAAGCGGCCTGAAGATATATCACGTGATTACTTCCGTAATATCCGCGGGAGTAATAAAGGTTCTTTGAAAACATCTTTGAAAGAGACAAATTCCAATCGCAATTGGTTGTATTGTTCTTTGAAAGCTTATCATTTCGATTACGTATTGCTGCCGTTCTTTTTCTCCGATTTCATATTTATTTATGTATTCTCTGGTTTATGTTATATGGATTAACAAAGGTGATATTTTTCGAAATATTTTCGAGATTTTTCACAAAGAGAAAATTATATCATCTCTCTCTCTCTCTCTCTCTATCTCTTTCTCTCTCCTCCCTCTCTCTCTTTCTCGCTCTCTTTCTCTTTCCCTCTATCTTTTTCCCTCTCTCTCCCTCTCTCTCTTTCTCTCTCTTCTCTCTTTCTCTCTCTTCTCTCTTTCTCTCTCTTCCTCTCTCTCCTTCTCTCTCTTTCTTTCTCTCTCTCTCCTGATTTCATTAAACAAATTTGTACATTCGAAAAGATTAAAATAAACTAAAAAAATAAACACTTTGTTATATCTCATAACGGAGATCAAAAGATGCCGCATTGTGCTTCCGTAATTGTTTTTTCTTATTTAATAATGTTTCTAAATTACCTCCCTTTACAGATAATTTAACGCGTGATTTTAAAAAAAATGTCCCCGACGTTATTCGTAAATCATTTTTTTTCCTATTGCCTCTTATTTTTACTTTGGGGATTTTAATTGATAAAGAGCTAAAACACACGTGAAATTGGACAAATTGTGTAAGCTCTTTGAAGTCTATGTGTTTACAGAAATGGAAAAATTATAACGAAAATTCAAGGGTTTCAATAGGATATGTCCTTTAAATAAAATATACACTTTCATATAAAATGTGTTTCTTACAAAGCTTTCAAATGCTTATTTAATCGCTTTCAACACGAAAGATATATGGACATTAAGTAAATAAAATTAATAAAAATTCTAATTGTTCACTGTTTATAAAACCAATCTCTATTTTAAAATCATAGCTTCTGAGATATGAATTCGTCAAAGAAGAATATTCTAACTTGTAACTCGATGTATATTCAGTTTTACTTCTATGTGTTCTGGGAATTTAAAGCCTTTGGCGACGTAGTTATAGTGAGTTCGATTATTGAATCGTGTAGTACTAAACAGAATTTCGTGTAGTAATAAACAGAATTCCACGGACGTAGTGAGAAGCAGCAGGGAAGAAAACTTATGCTCAGAATGAGGAAGAGACAGCTTGAATTGCGGGAACACATTATGGGGAAAAATGTATTAAAAAATCTGCTCCTCACAGAGTATACGGGAAGGGTGGCGGCAAGAAAGACATGGGTAAGGCAGTAAGGTACATACCTGATTAAGTTGTGCGAATGGACAGCGAAACAGAGTAAGAAGACTTAGCAAAGATGGAAAACTGCTGAGTGCAACGAGGGATATGAAGTTTGAGTGTACCATGATCGCCTATGTCCTGAAGGGACATGGCAGATAGAAGAAGAAGAAGAAGAAGAAGAAGAAGAAGAAGAAGAAGAAGAAGAAGAAGAAGATTTCTTAATACAATATTCACTCACAATGAAAAATAATTATTCTTACAATCCCAAAAAATGTTTTGGTTTTTAAAACTGTTACGAATTGCTGCAATCCGACTGCGTGGAAAAAGGGTTGACATGTCATGTACTACCTTCTGAGATCGTGTTCAATGGATCCCTTGAACGGTCAATCGTTTCCTTCCTTTTGAAGATAGGTATCATTGGCCGGAGCCTGAAGCTTGCTTCACATCATCTCCACACAACCGCTCAACAGGCTTCGAGTTAGATCTGATCAAGATCCAAATTAAACAAAGTTAATTAATACCATGCTCGCAGCACAATGCTTCTTCCGACGTGAATCACATCATTTTACCTGCCATTCAGCGCCATTGATAACAGTCGCTAACGAGCGCGTCTCGTATTGGTTAATGATCAAAAACATGCTTTTACCTTAAATGCTTTTAACACAACGTTGAAAAAATCCCAAGAGGCTGACACGTCTACATAAAGTACAATACCCTGTCCGGTGGCAAAATCTTCTGGTGGCACCTGTTGTGGCAGTACCTCCTAAGCCACCGAAACTGTGTTATCTCCCTTAGTTGGTGATATACAAAATAGCCCATAAAATTATGAATATTATACATATTATAAATATGTATTTTTAATTTTGTAATACTCAGCAAGAAATAGCAGAATATCAAATTTCTCGATATAAAAGTTGATGACAATGTTTTGCAATGAGTGTTGCTGAGAAGTTGCATAGCGACTTAAAATCACTCAAGACATCAAGGGAAATCATATATTCGATACATTACTAAAGATGCCTGAACAATTTTCGGTTTATAGTATCAGTCCAGTAAGTACCTGATCCTATCCTGATCCATGCTTTATCTTTAAAAGAGTCAAACCAGACTAATCATGAACTCAGTCTGGTCTGAGGTTGAACATTCATGCGGACTTGTTGGTGATTAATTATTTTCCAAATTCAAAACCCTTTCCCCGCAAACGAAATATTGATCGTCTACTCTATCGTATTTTCATTTTTCATACAGATCTTCACAACATTCGTCCTTTCCTCTTGATCACATTCTCCCCATTTCATTGGTAGGACGTCCTTTCTCGAGAACGGCGTACAAAAATCAGTACTCATCCACATTCTCCCTTCTTTATATTCCATAGGTTGGTAAGGAGGGAAGTATTTTGACTTTTTGTTGACAAACCAATCGATGAAATTTCGTTTGGGAAAATACGAACATTTAAATAATTCTTTTCGACATTATATTTTCGATGAGACAGAACCTGGGACGAGCACAACTGGTCGCGACTTGCCTTGTCCCCGCCAAAAAATTATCTATGCAGCCCGTATTTGCTTAGCATGTAAAGCTACTGCAGTTGAAATGAGGAGAGAAAAAAAAAAAAAAAGCACTTACCGCTCTGACGTAATCCATCCTCGGCCAGATAACATAAAAGAATGAGGGGGGACTGGCATCGCATTTTTATCCAATAACGATGCAATGCATTATGGGACATGGACGCAATGCATTATGGGACATGGACGCAATGAATTATGGGATCACAGGAAGACGCAAGGGATTATGGGTACATGAACAACTATAAAAACAACTACTTTTTTCCAGTCGGCGAGTTCTTCGAGGGACGTTCACGGTTGACGGCTAGAACGGGCAGTTAGTGTGATTTGGAGACAGAACTCAGGAAGGAACGACTCAAGTTTGAAATACCAGTTGGGAGAGCTTGAATTTACTCGCTGGTTACTGTTTTCTTCATTCGCCTCAAGCTATTTCGGCATATTGATTCTTCAAAATGGAAGGCAAAGTCTTTGACGTCCGTTTGATTCCAGAATTCAGCGGCGCCCCAACGGATATGCCCATTGTTGAATGGATAGAAAATGTGGAATTGGTCTGCGAACTTTGTGCCATGGACAAGATCGAGCGCATCTTGCCTTTACGACTTCGAGGCGGTGCCCTCGCTGTATATAGACAACTCAGTGGAGAGCAGAGGGCAGACGCGGAACAAATTAAACGGGCCCTTATGACTGCATACGCGACTGACAAATTTAATGCGTTCGACCAATTTATGGGACGGCGTCTTCGCCCAGGGGAAACTGTGGATGAATTCCTGGCTGAAATGCATCGTTTGGCGCGGCTAGTAGGAGAACCGCTACCTGATCGGTGGATGGCATGTGCATTTGTGTCAGGACTGCCACATCATGTTAGGCAGCTTCTCAAAGCTTCTTCCAGGATGGACGACATGAATCTAGAACAGATTCTGACCCGAGCAAGGGCTATTATGACGGATGACGAAGGGTGCCAGGTATTGGCCGCCACATCCGTAGAGCCAACGCGCTCAGAAGCTGAGGTTCCCCTGCCAAACCTGTTAGCAGAACGATTACCTGCTACAAGTGCTCTGGACCCAACCATATGGCGAAGAATTGTACACAAGGACGTCAGGAGAGGTCAAACAGAACGCAGAGGTCTGGTCGCGACAAGCGGTGTTTTCGATGCAACGGCATCGGACACATTTCCTCAGAATGCCAGGGAAACGCCCAAGGGGAGAAGGCGTCAGCGCCAGCCTTCTCCCCGAACAAGTAAAAACCGGAAGCTACCCACCGTACAAGTATTTGTAGATGGAGTAGAGTGCACAGCTCTAGTGGATTCGGGATGCTCACAGACTCTGGTGAGCAAGACTGTGTGTCGCTGCTGGAAGCAGGAAGAGGTGGGAGTGTTGACTGCCGACGGGAAGACCCTGAAGTGCCGTGGATACGGTAAAATTAAGTTGGGCGTCGAGCATATTCAGCCCGTGACTGTTGAGGTTCTGGTCGTGGAAGGGCAGTTGCTAGGATTCGATCTTCTTCTCGGGATTGATGCAATCAAAGTGCTCGGAGGTGTTTACTTGACTGAATCAGGCGAAGCTCGTTTCGGAAACCTGAACACATGTGCCGCCATTGTTATCAACAAGCCTGACTTTAGAGTGACGTTTAACCCGAGCACAAAAACGTGGACTGCATTGTGGAAGTGGGCGAGTGGTCATTCACCTAGCAAGTTGGTCAATAAAGTACAGGAGTACACAGTACCTGGCCACGTCCGGGATGCATACGATGAAGAACTAGCACGGTGGCAGCGAGACGGATGGCTACTGCCATATCCTGAGAAAGAGCTTGGCCCACCCAAAGGATTAATTCCCTTAATGGCGGTCGTACAAGAACACAAACAGAAGGTCCGACCGGTACTTGACTATCGGGAGTTGAACGGCTTTGTAGACGCATTCACGGCTGACGCAGAGGTGTGTGCGCAGAAATTACGAGAATGGCGACGACAAGGAGCTGACGTATCGCTGTTGGATTTGAGAAATGCGTACCTACAGATTCACATTGACAAATCGCTATGGCCGTTTCAAACAGTGGTCATTAAGGGCAAGCGTTTTTGCCTTACGCGTTTGGGTTTTGGCCTGAATGTGGCACCTCTTGTCATGAAGTCAGTGATCGACATGATAACGTCCCAGGATCAGGACATTAAGAGTGCCACGTCGGCATACGTCGACGATATCTTCATAAATGAAGGCCTAGTTTCTGCAGCGCGTGTAAGACAGCACTTTGCAGATTACGGGCTAGTCTGTAAAGATCCGGAGCGATTGAGAGACGGAACTAAGGTCCTGGGTCTGCAAGTCTGGGAAGAAAGCAACTCCCTTCGATGGAAGCGGGGAGGTCAAGTTCCAGAAATTGCTCAAAAGGTGACCCGCCGAAGCGTATTTTCCCTTGTGCGGGAAACTTGTGGGTCATTTCCTGTGTGCGGTTGGCTTAGGGTGGCAACTGCATTTATTAAGCGTTATGCAAGCACACTAACCAAAGGATGGGACGACGAGATAAAGGATGCCCCTCTTGGACGTATGCTGGAGGAAACAGTGGCCAGAGTGCGGGAATCAGATCCTGTCGGCGGAGACTGGTGTGTGAACGGCAATGAAATGACAGTTTGGGTGGATGCAAGCTCCGTGGCCACGGGAGTAGCACTAGAGGTGAATGGGAGCGTCGTGGAAGATGCTTGCTGGTTGCGTCCAACCAATGATGCCAAACACATTAATCTTGCTGAGCTTGATGCGGTGATCAAGGGCGTGAATCTTGCCCTGCAGTGGCAGGCACCAGTTATGCATGTGGTCACCGATTCAGCATGTGTGCATCGGTGGGTGTCTGACACCCTGACAGGAAGGACGCGCGTGAACACGAAGGCAGCGGGTGAAATGCTGATGAGGCGGCGCTTAGAGACACTGCGAGCTTTGGTGGAGGAGTACGCACTGACTATGACTGTGACGTTGGTGAAATCTTGTCAGAACCGCGCTGACAGCCTCACCAGAGTGCCGCAACGCTGGTTGGAGATGCACAAGAAAGGAGGAGAACCGGTGCAAGTGAGTTGTGTCACTGCAACGAGCCAGTTGAGCAAACGTCAGGTGACCCACATCCACCAGCAGAGTGGGCACCCAGGTGTTAAAAAGAACAATGTACTTTGCTAGGACTGTAGATCCAACGGTGTCTAAGGAACTGGTAAAATCTGTCGTTAGAACCTGTGAAGCCTGCCAATCGATCGATCCAGCACCAGTGCATTGGAAGAAAGGAAATTTGAGTGTGAGAAAAAACTGGAGCAGGTTAGCAATGGACGTAACCCATTGCAATGGTAGCCATTTTCTTACGCTCATTGACTGTGGTCCCTCCCGTTTTGCAGTATGGCGGCCACTGAGACGGCAAGACTCTGCTGGTGTCATTCGTCAGCTAGAGACAGTCTTCTACGAACGAGGCCCGCCGACCGAAATACTGACTGACAATGACACCACGTTCACTTGCAGACAATTTAGGGAATTTGTAAAACAGCTGGGGCGTGCATTTGAGGTTCCGGTGCGCTTACGTGCCGTCTGGAAATGGCATTGTGGAACGCAACCACAGAAGCGTCAAAACCATAGCGGCCAGGAAAAATTGTTCAGTCTTGGAAGCGGTTTACTGGCATAACGTCACCCCTAAGGACAACCTTTCACCTTCCACGGCACCGGCTGATGTACTGCACACATACCACGTCCGGGTGAGAGGCATCGACGCGACGCCCCGCCTGAATCACAAATAACCGAAGGGAATACAAGGAAGGGGACATTGTCTGGGTTAAGACTCCACGTGGTAAATGCACGACCAAATTTGGAACCGGACGTGTGACCGAGGTGGTGAGTCAGCAGTCAGTGCGGGTCGATGGAACGCCTCGTCATGTTAGAGACCTGCGCCCTTTTTGGGCTCGAATCCCAACAACTGACGAAGAAGACACGGAGGATAGTGAACAGCCAATATACATAGAGTTGGATTCAACAACCAATCACTCCGATAGCGGTAGTTTGCCAATAGATCGGGACGTGTCTAATGAGAGCTCCTCTGATGAAGAAATTCAACCAATCCCCCTTCGGAGGAGCACCGGAACAAAAGACCGTATCCTCACTGTCATCTGTGTGATCCGGAGATCAGGGGGAGTGTGGCGGACATGAGACAGAACCTGGGACGAGCACAACTGGTCGCGACTTGCCTTGTCCCCGCCAAAAAAAGAGCCCGTATTTGCTTAGCATGTAAAGCTACTGCAGTTGAAATGAGGGAGAAAAAAAAAACACTTACCGCTCTGACGTAATCCATCCTCGGCCAGATAACATAAAAAAGAATGAGGGGGACTGGCATCGCATTTTTATCCAATAACGATGCAATGCATTATGGGACATGGACGCAATGCATTATGGGACATGGACAATGAATTATGGGATCATGGATTATGGGATCACAGGAAGACGCAAACTGTTTTCTATTCGCCTCATTATGGGTACATGAACAACTATAAAAAACAACTTTTTTCCAAGTCGGACATCTCTGTATCTTCTTGTTTAGGGATCTATCGTTCATCTATCTATCTATCGGTTGATGCGTGATATACGCTTAGACAATCATGTATCTTTCGACACATGATTGACGAGACAGAATTCTCCTGGGCAGTTAGTGTGATTTGAGGGTGGGGAACTATGTAATCGCAGATTCAACGTATAGTACTCCGTTAAACAATACTGGTGTCAGACGCCTTTGAATAACCTCGCAATATTAGTACTTGCTCGATAATCGTAATAGTGATCCGAAAGTATCATGAATAGTATAGATAATAACAGTCCATATAGTAATAGAACATAGATAGATAGGATATAAATAGCGTTCCGAATAATACAGAGGATAGAGTAGAAGTACAGATCAATATTATGATAGAGGATAGACTAGAAATGTGGATCAGTATAGAATAGAGGATAGACTAGAAATACAGATCCGTATAGTCATAGAGGATAGACTAGAAATGAGGATCAGTATAGAATATAGTATAGACTAGAAATGCAGATCGTATAGTAATAGAGGATAGACTAGAAATGGGGATCAGTATAGAATAGAGGATATACTAGAAATACAGATCCGTATAATAATAGAGGATAGACTAGAAATGAGGATCAGTATAGAATAGAGGATAGACTAGAAATGCAGATCCGTATAGTAATAGAAAATAGACTAGAAATGAGAATCAGTATAGAATAGAGGATAGACTAGAAATGCAGATCCGTATAGTCATAGAGGATAGACTAGAAATGAGGATCAATATAGTAATATAGGATAGACTAGAAATAGCGATCGTTAGGCGTCAGCTACTTCCCACATATATACGTTTCTTCTATGGTGACGTGGTCTACTTCATTCAATAATAGGATCTCTTGTGTTTGCTCACTGTTTAATCTTAAGTGTCGGTATCGACACTATTCCTATATAAGACTAAGACGAATGGTTGGCAGAAAAAAGAGGGATGATTTTTTAAAGTACTATAACGCGTATAGTTGCTGGTTAGTAATGTCTTCATAGAAAACGATGGATACAAAAGGTTGAGTGTAGATTGTTTAATCGTATGAGAACATGGATCTAGAATACAGTAGTTCACTGAAACAAACGTTCGCCTGAAACGAGCTGCTTCTTCCCGACCCAATTTTAGATACTTTTCCATGAGCAAACGGCCTGCTCATAGCGGATCGATGAGTTAATGTTTCAATAATTAGTGCATAGAAAGTTAGTCAGTTTTTCTACAATACAGAGAGTAAAAAAATAATCAGAGCTGTAAAGGGTAGGAAGTTGTGAAGAGCCATCGTCATCCAAGTTCTGAAGGCTCAAGGCACATATAAACGGAAGTAAGATAGCGAATATGTAACAGGTTACGAACATACTGATCTAAACACTTATCTGTTTATCTCGGTAGTTACATGAGCTCCCTATAAAGCGGGATGCTCAAAAGGCCGGATTAATGTGGGACATTTCGAGCCCGTAGGAGCGAGCAAAATTTCCCCGTATATACGGGCTCTAGTAGTTGTTTACCTCCTCACACAAGACACTTCTCTTTGGCATAGCCTCGTCTGGGATGAAGACAGAGAGGTCGACACGTAGTGTATTTCAGACTCAAAGGTTTGGGATACTCTCAAACGGCGGAATGTGTGGAGCAACAAGTATGGATCGAACTCACTATCTAGCGGGAGATGCTTGAAAACCATTAAACTGCCTGGAGCTGCCCAAATGATTTTCTAAGCATAGCTTAGATGTAGAACAAGGATGAAAGTAGGGGGGCATCCAGTGAGTATCAAACTCACTACTCAGTCGTATTTGTTCTAGCGAGACAGGCTTGCTACCAATCACACTACCTTGAGCTGTCTAAATGATTTTCTAAGCTTCGCTTAGATGTAGAAAAAGGACGAAAGTAGGTGCCACACAGTGAGGATCGAACTCACTACTCAGTCGTAATTGTTCTAGTGTGACAAGCTTGCTACCCATTATACTACCTTGAGCTGCCCAAATAATTTTCTGAGCGTAGCTTTGATGTAGTACAAGGCCGAAAATATGGGGACCCAGTGAGTATCAACGTCACTACACAGTCATAATTGTTCTCGTGAGACAAGCTTGCTAAACATTATACTGCCTCGAGCTGCCCAAATAATTTTCTAAGCGTAGCTCAGATGTAGCACAAGGCCGAATGTAGCTAGGACCCAGTGAGGATCGAACTCACTATTCAGTCGTAATTGTTCTAGCGAAACAAGCTTGCTAACCATTACACTGCCTCGAGCTGGCCAAATGAGTTTCTAAGCGTGGCTTAGATGTAGCACAAGACCGAACATAGGGAGCACCCAGTGAGGAACGGACTCACTACTCACTCATAATTGTTCTAGTGAGACAAGCTTGCTAACTATTATACTGCCTCGAGTTGCCCAAATGATTTTCTAAGCGTAGATTAGATGTAGGACAAAGCCGAACAGAGGGGGCACCCAGTGAGGATCAAACTCACTACTCACTCATAATTGTTCGAGTGAGAGAAGATTGCTAACCATTTCACTGCTCGAGATGCCCAAATGATTTTGTAAGCGAAGCTTTGGTGTAGGAAAAAGGCCGAATGTAGGGAGCACCCAGTGAGGTTCGAACTCACTATTCAGTCGTAATTGTTCTAGCGATACCTGTTTGCTAACCATTAAACCGCTCGAGGTACCCCTTATCTGTTTATCTCAGAGGATTGTATGTATTCGGACATCACATTTGTTGATGTGGGATTTAAAATGCAATAAGGATGTGTAATTCCGAGCGAAAGGATTTAGTATGCAAGAAAACGCTTTCAGAAACTGTCATTTATTTATTTTTACTTACTTTTTGCTATTTTTCCCATTTCAGTTAAAATATTCTGATTACATTCTCTTTATCGATGAAATATAAAACATGAATACTTTTTCAATAGCTGACGCAAATCCGATTTTTTTTTTCAGATCCCAGGTGAAATCAGGCTTTTCCGTAAAGGGTTTTAAGAAAGACGAATCCCAAATTTCATTAATTTCACTAACGTCGAAGCCACTTGCCAAAAGAAGCCATGTACGTCACGTGGAAAGAAAAGGCCTTGGGACGAATTGTAGTTAAACAATATCTTGATTCGGAAGGTTTATTGACATTGCTTCTTTTCTTTTCTTTTCTGATAGCGATGAGAATTTGTCATTCTTTTCTGTTCATCGTCTGCCACTTTAGGAAATGAATAATCATTGTCTTTTTCTACATCTTGTTTTTCTCAGAAGGGTTAGAGTGAATAACATGAAACATTCGGAAAGCAATAACACATTAAAAATGAAGGAAATTTAATAAAAAAATTAAATAGAGCAAAACTTCAATTTATATGTAAAGGAAATGGTGTAATGGTTAGCAAGTTTATTTAGCAAGAACCAGTGTGTTAGTTTGATCGCATGTATTTTCTTGCCCCGCTTAGAAAATCCCCATTAACATGAAGCTTCGTTTGTATATGACGTTAAACAGTTACGAAACATTTCTTAAACACTTGCTTTCAAAAAAAAAATCACCTAATATATTGATTTTTCAAGCGTAGATTAGTAGTGTGCATCCATTGAGGATTGAACTCACTACTCAGTTGTAATTGTTCTAGCGAGACATGCTTGCTAACTATTACACAATCTCGAGGTGCCAGACACGATTTTCAATCGTAGCTTAGATGTGGCACAAGGACGAATGAATGGGCATCCAGTGAAGATCGAACTCACTACTTAGTTGTAATCGTTCTAGCGAGACAAGCTTGCTAACCATTGCACTGTTAGACATTTTCATGGCTGTCGTCTTCGAGTATAGAATCCAGAGGTTGGCAGTGAATATTTCGGAGACAGTAGGAAAGCGTAGTTCAGGTTCGCAGTGGATATCACAGCAGAGTGTAGTTCTTCCATCTGTCGTGTTCGCCTGATAAGTTGGCTCTGGTCCTTCCGGTAGGAAAAACAAAGATGGCCGCCTTTATACACGACGGATACAGTGTTCTGCGGCTCCTGATTGGTTAATCTTCTATTGGTAGACTATAAAGGGAAATAAGTCATTCTGACTCGCTCACTAGTTATATGCATATATACCCAAAAAAACCGTAACAGCCCCCCTTATTTTGGGTATATTTGGAATTGGCATAATTAGTACACGGATTATAGACGAGTCTATTTCAAGATACATAGTACACCGATAAGTTAAGCTTTTTTAGTGAAACTTTTTGTAACCTTTGTTTGTTTTTCTGTTTTTGCCTTTGTTTAATTCTCTTTAATTTTCTTTTCTTTTTTCCTTTTATTTTTTCTCCTTTTTTTTCAGCCCTTTTTTGATCTTTTTCTTGTTTTGTTTGTGCATTTTTCTTTCTATCGTTTGAGTTGTTTTTATTTTCTTCCTGTTTATTTTTAAGTTTTTACTTATGTAAGAAACAAAAAAGAAAGTAGGAACAAAAACTAAAGTAGTCGGCGTGGTGGGCCGCTAAAACCCATCATGGCCGACAATAACAACGAGGATGGCAATACGCCGCCTTCTCAACCGGTTTCACCTGCCAAGACGGCCTGGGGTCAAAACAGGCCGCCAAAAAAAGATGCAGCCTTTTTACTGTGAACAAAATTCAAAAGTTTAAGGAATCGTTTAAAGGTAATGAATTCCTTACCATTCAAGAAGCATTAGATGCTGTTGATACCAGAACAATCTCTCTGTTAACATCTGATGTAAAGACCCGCAAGTTGATCGGTGTTGGCAGAGAAGTAATGGAGGAGGGCTTGAAGTCGTTAAATATCTACCCCAAAATTCTGTCGCGTAGAACGAACGCCTTGTGGGACATCCTCCTAGCGACAGAGGAGCAGGCGAAAGCATTGGCTGGAAGTCTGCTCACAACGAAGAATCTGCGGATGCAGACTGAGTATATGGGAACCCGCAGAACGAAGGTGACAATTCACGGTGTCCCAGCAGACATTAGCGAAGATAGGATGGGGGCCTTTTTCGTCCAATACGGCGAAGTAAACGAAGTCAAAGGCCCTCGTGTGTAAAAAGCGGATTCAGACCGGGGACATGGAGGTTCAGATAACAGTCAATAGAGAGAACTTCCGAGAAATCCCAAACACACTGGTGTGCCGAAAGAGGAGGATGTTGGTTGTGGTCGAGGGGAGGAAGCCGTGCTGTTGGACGTGTGGGGCGTCGGGACACATGTCCAAGGAGTGCCCGGGCAAAAATGTGAAACCAACGGCCCCCACTCCAGCATCAGCAACAACAGCAGCTATGATTGTGAGATCAACACTGGAAAAACCCACCGAAGAAGGCTGGAAAGAAGTGGATAGGGGACGGGAAAATACTATCGTTCCGGTCCCGAAAGAAACGTCCCCCAAAAAACAGCCGGAAAAGAAGCAAAAAGAAGTCCAGCCTACAAAGGAAAAACAGAAGCAAAAGCAGCAGCAACAACAGCAGCAGCAGCAGCAACAGCAGAAACAACAACAACAGCAGAAGCAACAGCAACAAAAACAACAGCAAAAAAATCCAGTAAAAAGTCCGGCAAAAAGCCCGGCAAAAGAAAACGTTGCCATGGAGGTTGAGGAAATACCTCCCAAAAGGGCCACTTCCTTGAAAAGAAATCGCGAGGAAGATGAGGAGGAAGAGGAACAGGTGAAGGAAGTTCACAAGTTGATTGGACATGTTAGTGAAGAGAGGGGTAGGGAAAGAGACAGATGTACATCTGCCCCCTCTTCACCTGTTAAAAGGAAACACACATGCAGACAGGAGTCTCCCTCCTTCCCTGTCTAGATTTCCACTCCCTCCTACCACCCCCACGCCTCCGCACACGCCTACTCCTACTGAATCAGACCCTCCAACTCCCCAACCTTCCCTCTCTACTCCGACCCCTTCATCCACTCCCACCCCACCACTCCCAGATAGGGGAAAGAAGAAAAAAAGAATTTTCGGCAAAGTCGAAGATATTTGCAGAGTAGACAAGGGGGAGATGGAGAAAAACCTCTCCTCCCGCAAGAGGGCGCTACTTGGTCCTCTAGTAAAGCTGTCAACAGTTGACGGCAAATCAGTGGAGGAGCCCAGAAACTTTCCTCGTGCTCCGGGTGTTGTTGGACTGATCCGGGACACCGGCAATCATTTGAAGGTATGGACCCATCTCTTTGAGGCCAGAGAGGCCTTCCCCGAGATAAGGATGATGGAGATGGCGACAAAGGAGTTGAAAAAAATGCAAACATTTTGTGCAGGGAGGGCCCCAGTACTTCTCCATCCATCATTATATAGGGCCCTTAAACTAAACTATCCCACGGACGTCGGCGGGATTGTCACAGAAGGACGAATGACGTCGGAGTTAGGAGTGGGGAGCCTGGGACAATCCGTCGGGGTCCTTTCACCCTCAGATTTCCGGCCCGTATGTGAATAGGTTGTTTGCGTTGATTCTTCTCTTTTTTTGCAGGCTTAGAAAATGGAAACCAAGTTAGCGACTCTGAATGTGAGGGGCTTAAGGGATCGGGGTAAGGCTGCCCGCCTGCTCCGGGACCTTCTGTCCCTGGATGTGGATGTCGCCGCGATCGAAGAGACCCACTTTGTTTGCAGTGCCGATGCGTGTGTGCTGGAGGATGACTTTGTTGTCTATTCAGCATATGGGGACCGGTTTGCCAGAGGAGTTTCTTTGCTAGTCAGACGGACTCTTGATGCGAAGGTGGACCTTGTGCATACCGATGCCGAGGGCCGGTTGATCGTGGCCGATATTGCCGTGAAAAGTGGTTCGTTCCGAGTCGTTGCGGTTTATGCGCCCAAAGACCAGGAGGAGAGGGTCTCGTTTTTTCGGCGGTTGGGGCCGTTCCTGGTTGATTCAACGCGCCTAGTTTTAATGGGGGACTGGAATGCCATTCTGGACCCCAACTTAGACAGGGGGCGGGGTGCTAGTGGGAGAAGGGACGATCGTAGCCTGGTTGATCTGATCGACGATTATGGTCTCGTTGATAGATACCGGGTCGATCATCCCGGGGGGAACATGTGGACGTGGGCTCTTAGTTGGCCTTCTGACAAGGTGGTTAGCTACCTTGACAGAATGTTAGTGAGAAGAGCCGACATAGATCTGTTAGATTGCCCTACGTTCCACTGGGTAGGCTACACGGACCACAAACTTGTTTGTGCCCGTGTAGCGTTAGATCATAGGCCTAGAATGGCTGGCTACTGGAAGTTCAATCTGTCTTTACTGGACAGGCGGGACTTCCAGGAACAGCTAACTAGATTAGTGCAGCGGGAATTAGTGGGGGCGGTTATCGGGAATAAGTGGTGGGAACGCCTTAAGTCTAGGATTAGGTCTTTCACCACTGATTTCAGCAAACGGCTCGCTCTAGATAGAGCTGAAAAGGTGAAGACACTTAAAGCTAGTTACACCCGGGCGGTGGCTGGGGGGGATCCCCTAGAGATAGCCTCAGCTAGGGCGGCTCTGGATCGTTTGAATAGCGAGCGGTACATGGGCCAGGTAATTAGACATAAGTTAAGCAAGATGTCTTCTGAAGCCGTGAACTTGGGCGCAGATCTGCGCAGGGAAGAGGTCCGTCGAGGTGGCGATCGTTTCATTCGTGAAGTCAAATCCCCGGAGGGGCACACTCTTCGGGCCACTGACGACATGTGCGAGGCGTTTCGGCGCCATTTCGAGAACCGGTTTACCAAGGAGCCTGGTCTCCGTGAAGAGGAGTTTCGCAGCTATTTGGCTGACTTTCCTCGGCTTTCGCCGACTGAAGCGGCTAGCTGCGAGGAAGAGATTACGGAGGGCGAAGTCTACGTGGCTTTGAAGAAGGTCGGCAGAGGCAAGTCGCCCGGTCTGGATGGTTTGCCCTATGAATTGTACTTGAGGCTGTCGCACATCTTTGTTCCGATTTTGACAGCAGTGTTCAACAACTGGTTTCGGTCGGGGTCCATCCCCAATCGGATTACCAGGGGCGTGATCACTCTGTTGAAAAAGGGCAAAGGTGATGGGGGAACCTAGATGATTACAGGCCCATAACTCTGCTAAACACAGAGTTAAAGATTATGGCCAAGATCCTGCAGGAGCGTTTGCAGTCAGTTGCCGAGTCCCTGTTGGGACCTGAGCAGACTTGTTCTGTGAGGGGCCGAACAATTCAGAGCAACCTGCATCTGATCCGCACGATCATAGAGGGTGTAAAAGACGACGAAGAAGCCGCGCTGATCAATTTGGATCAGTCCAAGGCATTTGATAGGGTTGACCATCGCTACCTTGCTACTGTCCTGCAGGCCGCTGGATTCGAAGCCAACTTCTGCCGCTGGATTAGCCTCCTGTATCGCTCCCCCAGTGCTGTGGTACAGGTGAACGGAAGGTTGTCGGACGCGTTCGTGCTGTCTAGGTCGGTTCGTCAGGGTTGTCCGCTGTCGCCTCTCCTTTATGCTTTGGCGTTGGAGCCTCTCCTTCGCCGGCTGAAGGACGAGACCGGCAGTCCGGCCCTACGTGGAATTGCCGTGCCTGGAGGGTCTCGAGCCAGGGTTTCCGCGTACGCCGATGACGTATCTGCTTTCGTGTCGTCCCGCAGCGACATTGAGGCGGTACAGAAGGCGCTTGATCGGTACGAGAAGGTGACAGGGGCCAAGATAAACCGCGACAAGTCGTCCGGCTTGCGGTTAGGTGCCTGGAAGGGGGTTGATCTTCCGGGCCGCTTCGGTTGGACGGATGGTCCTGTCCGCATTCTTGGAGTGTGGTTTGGGCCTGACCTCCAGCTGGAGAAGAATTGGTCTGAAGTACGTGCAAAGGTCGATTATGCCGGTCAGACTTGGAATCGACGACGGTTGTCCGTGAAGGGCAGGGCGGAGGTGTGTGTTACATACATTTTCCCCCTGATTCTTTATCGGTTGTCCGTACTTCCTCTCTGTAAAGACCGCAGGAAGGTGCTCGAGCGATCGCTATCCTCCATTTTATGGAGGGGACGCGTGAACAGGGTCGACAGACGAGTCTGCACCAAACGTCCATGACATGGGGGGCTGGGAATGCCGCACCTTATGAGTCACATCCGTGCCTCTGGGTTGGCTTTCCTACGCCGCGCATTGACTGGAGGAGATCCGATTCTGGAGGGGATTGTTAGGGACGCCTTCCCTAGCCTTACTATCAGTCCCCCATCTCGAGGGCTGAGCGCCGTTGTAAACCCCGGGATGAGTCGGATTTCATCCGCGAGTGTCGGTTGGCCTTGAAGGCCATTCCCCGGTCCAGTGACCTTTCACGGCCTAGGAAGGTCTTCTATCGTGGTTTAGTGGAGGGTCGCGCGAAGGATAAACTACGTGATACGCTCGGCTTGTCGGAGGAGGAGTATCGCTCCTATTGGTCTTGGGCGCCAGCGGCGGATTACCTCAGTAACCCTGAGTTTTCGCTTACCTGGCGATTGGCTCCGGAATCGGCTGCCTCTCAATGACAAGGCTTTCATATGGGGTTTGGCGGATTTGCCAGACTGCGAACGGTGTGGTCTTGGTTTAGAAGAAACGGCTTCGCACGCCTTCTACCATTGCCCCGGGTCCGCCCTTTATGGGACCATGTCGGCGAGCTGACGGCTCGTCTCGCTCCCGAACAGCTTGTGTCCATTGATCGCGCATACGCGTGTGACAATGTGTCGCCCCCGTATTCCGGGGAGAAACGGATGGTTTTCTGATGCTGATGGCCACGGCTCGAATGGTGATTTGGACGACGCGAATGGAGGAAGTCTTGCGGGGCAACCGTCTTTCTTATCAGCATCTAATCCAATTCTTTTGAGCATCAGCTCAAGATGAAGATTAGATCTGATAGAAAACGATTGCATTCGACAGTCTTCAGCGAAAGGTGGGTAAAAGTAGCAAGCCTGGTTCGTGTGACCGGGGCTAGCCTTGATTTTCTTTTTAGGTCAACCTATAGCACATCGGGGGTGGCTTCCTGTGGAACCCTTCCCTTGGTTAGGTTAGACAAGCTTCAGTGTACCTAGTTAATGTGAGTAAGTGTTGTTCCTGGCCTGTATCCCGGCGGCTCTTTGGTTATGGTCCAAGTCGATATTCCCAACCTCCCCAGTTTGTTTTGGTCCCCTTTTTTCATCTCGACTGGGTCAGCTTTTATATTTCCCATTCCGGCATAATATTTTATCCTTTTTCCCCACTCCCTTAGCGAGAGTGCTTCTTGATTTTGTCCTCTGAGCAGAATACAGCGGCCTCTCTGTTTTGAGGGTTGGACGGTCCCTACTAACATATGTTATGTTTAGTTTGAATGTTGTGTTTATTTTAGTTTTTATTGGGTTCATCTCCCTCCCCCTGCATCCTATCATTATTAGAATTTTATGTATAATATTTTATGTATCATCAAATTTTTATGGATTGGGGCGTTTTTTATAGGTCCCCCTTGTGAGAATCCGGTATTATGGTGCATGAAGGATTGAGTGGTGATGGACAAGTTCTTGTGGTGAATGAGTAAATTGTAACGTATGAATGGGTCGTGAATCAGATTAGCTAGGTATAAGATAGTTAGTGAAGATCAGCCTCTACCCCCTCCCCTTTCGGCCTTGTGCCACAATTATGTATTTTTTCCATAATAAATAACCTAGTTATATGCATATATACACAAAAAACCGTAACATGCACCACCTCGAGATGCCCTGATTCTCCAAGCGTAGCTTAGATGTGGCACAAAGCCGAAAGTAGTAGAACTCAATAGTAATTGTTCTAGCGAGACAAGCTTGCTAACCATTACATCGTTTCTAGGTGTCAATAATGTTTTTCTAATCGTAGCTTATATGTGACACAAGGCCGAATGTATGGGGAAACTAGTGAGGATCGAACTCTAGCGAGACAAACCTGCTAACCCTGATTTTCCAAGCGTATCTTAGATGTGTCAAGAATGCCGAAAGTATAGGGCAACCAGTGAGAATCGAACTCACTATTCAGTCGTAATTGTTCTAGCGAGAAAAGCTTGAAACCATTACACTGCATCGAGGCACCCCGGTAGTAGGGGTCTGCTTACTGTCTCTGGCGTTTTCAAGCGGTCCCCCATCTACGTACTGACCTGGCTCTATGATGCTTAACTTCGATAATCGAATGAGAATCGTCACCTAATATGAGATCGGATAGCTACTCAAAGTAGCGAGTATTAGTCGGAATATTAATGATGCCTCAAGAGTGTGAAATGACTTGAAGAGAAGGTGGTAGGATAAGGAATATAGACTGAACCTTGCTTTGAAAAGGTCAAGATTTTAAGCATTCGCGGAAGTATTTCCCGCAAAATAGTACCTAGTCGACAAATGAATTGAACGTCCTTCCTATATTTAATACTCGGGGGAAATAAGGATGAACTTACTCCTTGGAATTAGCACGGCGTGTCCTAAATGTGAAAGTCTTGATTAGCCTGAACATTTGCCGCAGGAACAGTGATGGTATAGCGGCAGGCTTTCAACGTTTTGTCCCTGGAAAATAGACCGAAGGAAAGTTAGTCACACCAAAAACTATGAAAAACTATTTAGAACTCTATCAAGTCTTTTATTATTATTCAAATGTCTTCGTATTTAAGCACAATACTAGATGGTTCAGTACACATTATGGGTCATTTAATGCTGAAAATATAATTTTCTTGACAGATTGAAAGCAATAAAAGTATGATATGAAATTCTGCTTTGAAAATTGAATACATTTTAGATATTCAGCTTTTGTGCATATACATGTTTGTGTGAATATAATTACGAGAGGCAGTGATATGTGTATTTTATGTTGCAGATTTAAATGTTTATGTCGACGTATAAGTAATTCTGGGAGATCAATTTATCACTTAACAAGTGAAAACCGATACCCAACATTATGTCAAATAGAATGATAATACAAATTGATTCATGATCTGAAGATATTATGTACTTTGCAATTCTTTCAACGTTTTTACATACGAGTTTTAGATATAATACTTCCAGCATGTAAAAATTTTGGGGGAGGGTTTGTTTCTCACTTAATAAAAAAAACAAAAAATCTAATCACCCATTTTCTTTTTCGTAGAATTTTATTAACACAAATAATTGTTATAAAAGGTTTCTATAATGTTTATAAAAGTTGTCTGATAATTGTTCGGAGGATTGGTGCTATTGCGTCTCGATTAAGGGACGAGCCTCGCGAAACGGAGTGGCTCTTGCTGCGTGTCAAACTGGCGATGGTTCGGGGTGTGGAATCCTGAATTCCACCCCTTTGCGTGTGTGCGCGGATATCACCCCTTCCTCTCAGATTCTGCTAGACAAAGCAGTAAACAGCCTCTTTTTAGCTGTCGTGAGGAAGGTTACTAGCTACTCCTGATACCGTCTAGGACGGATTTTGAATTTTTTCCCGCGCGTTTCCTGACTTCACAGACGGACAGCGTTTTCATGTTAGTTGCGGCCCGATTTTCAAGCTAACAGGTTAACTCATTTATTCCGTGCCCCTGACCCATACGCGGGCCGGAATATCTTATTCTTAACTAACCAAAACTTCAACATGTCGACCTCACACTTTTTCTTGATGCAAACAGCATGTTGAACCTTTCTCCGTTTTCAGTCAGAAAATGTAGAGTTCTACGACACCGTCGTCAATATATTTTTCCAAGACTCAACCTCGTCTTGATGCAAACTGGTTTTTAGAAGTTAGTCGTAGTCTGAACATTGAACCAATAAGTTGACTCATTTATTCCTCGTCAGTTACCCCATAATACAGACAGAGATATCTTAACAGCAAATTATGCTTAGTCCCTTTTGGCTCTTTCATCAATTAATTCCTCGACCTGAAGCGAACATGAGAACTTCTCATATCCGTTGAACTCTAAACATTATGAACCAGTACCTTAAAAATATAACATTACACTCACACTAACAAAACTCGCAGTGAGTATTTTCTTCGTTGTGTTTGTATAATATTCCGTATAAATTGACTGTTCTGGAACTTTCTTCCTGAAGAACTTTTCCCGCCTTAGCCATCTTGGTTTTCTGTTTTTGGCGCGGAACACTGTCATTCCTTCAGTGACCACTTGTCACAACCTTTTCATTAATTGCAAAGATCCAGTAACTTTACTGATGGTCTCCACTGTCGAGACAATTTACTTGTTTAAAAATGATAAAAGTTTATGTTTGTTCTCTTACCAGACTCATTTTGTCGTTTAATCCTGGCTATCTACTTGTATTATTTTTATGCACTTGTTGAATGACCCCTTTTCCTCACTAAGATCACTCACTCAATATTTTTATTTTGTTTGTGGATTCGGTAGTCATAAGTAGTGTCTGGCACAAGGCCATATTTTAATAAATCAGCATTGCACGCTACCGGGTTCGCAACAGGGGTAATGCTTTCTCCAGCATTGCGGCTGGCAGAGGATAGAAAAAAATTGTTTATTGTTACGTTGTTCTGGAATTATCATCAGTGGTCAACTTAACACAAATTAAATCATGACGTAAAAAATGATGTCATACTGTGTCATGATCTTGCTAAAATTCGCAGCATTTAACATTTCAGTACTTAAATAGATTTGTTGCAATTATTATACCAATATACCACAATACTGTGTGAAGGATCAGTTTATCAACTAATGACAACTAAAAAAAAAAACTCCAATTCCATGTCTAACAGAATATTAAATTATCAAAGTTTCTCTAATCTTATATAAAAACATGTTTGAATGTTTAAATAACTTGCTAGAAATAATAGAATAATTAAATAATATGCATACTTCTTACTTTTATTTATTTATTATAAATCATTTCGCCCCAAGCAAGGCAATAAATAAACTAAGCTTCAAAGAGTTACTGAGTGTTAGAGAGTATGAGAAAAATTCTATTAAGGATAAAGTGTAATAAAAAAAAGAAGAATTAAGAAGAAAGAAGATTACGTTTGACATTACTAAATTTTGAAAGATCAAAATTGACTGAGAAGCAAAATGCCCGAAGAGAGTTCTACCAAACTACACCCGCTTCCTAGATAAGACGATAAACTACATCCACGTCCTGGGTAAGATGATAAATTACATCAACGTAATGGGTAAGACGATAAACTATATCCGCGTCCTGGGTAAGACGATAAACTATATCCGCGTCCTGGGTAAGACGATAAACTACATCCGCGTCCTGGGTAAGGCGTTAAACTACATCCAGGTCCTGGATAAGACGATAAACTACATCCGCGTCCTGGGTAAGACAATAAACTACATTCGGGTCCTGGGTAAGACGATAAACTACATCCGCGTCCCGGGTAAGGCGTTAAACTACATCCGCGTCCTGGGTAAGACGATAAACTACATCCGCGTCCTGGGTAAGACGATAAACTACATACGCGTCCCGGGTAAGGCGTTAAACTACATCAGCGTCCTGGGTAAGACGATAAACTACATCCGACAGCAAGGCTTTTGATCAAGGTTTGAGGAGCATGGACTCACCTCTTTATTGTTGGTGTTCCCAGGTGCACCCTGAACCGGGGGTGGTAGCAACTGCCAGGGTACCAGCTACAGGGAAAACAGTCCCACCGAAAAAAGGTGGGGCACACGATAAAAGTATAAAAATTGGTTTTAATGCCAGCAATACCTTTTTTGAAAAATTACTACCAGCAATAAATTTTTGAAAAGGACAAAAATATTGCACGCAAAACATTTTTGAAAAATATTGCCAGAATTACATTTAAAAAAAAAATTACCAGCAGTAATTTTTTGAAAAAAATATTATTGTCGGCATTAAATAATCCATTGAGTTTGATATGCCGTAAAATAAAACAAACCAAACCAAACATACTTGCGCCTGTGTAGTTACATCACATCTAGAGGTACATCTCTGTAGTCCTATGAAAACCTAAGGGGCGAAAAACGCGTCAGTGGAACATTTCTCCAATTTGTAATTCATTTTATATATATATATATATATATTAATGATATTAGTTATCAATATATATATATATATATATATATATATATATATATATATATATATTTCCAAGAGGATAGAATCCAGGTAAACATAAAAACGGTAAAAATAATATAATACTCATAGAAATATTAATTTTTGCCGTTTGATGGTAACATTACTAATTCTACGTGCTTAAGAAACTTCATTGCGGACAGCATCGATATTTAATTAAGTATTGTTTTTCATATATTGGATATTTGCTATTATTTGTATATATTTTTATATTGAGCAACGTGATTCCCCACCTGATGAGACTTTTAGAAAAGGTTTTCCGTTTTTTGACGGTGAAACATAAATTTACAATTTTATAATGGATATGTGCGTGTTCTTATGTAAAACTGCATAAGATAAATAAATATTTACGGATCTATTTGGTGTATTGAGCACAGTTTTTAAATAAATGTTCTGAACGCTGTAGTCTTACTGTTCGTTCTTCTACAATTTTATATATATATATATATATATATATATATATATATATATGTGTGTGTGTGTGTGTGTGTGTGTGTGTGTGTGTGTTTCGAAATGTGATCTGAGGAGCCAGGAAAAATCACTTTTCTGGAGAAAAAAAATAATTAATGGGCCGTTAAGGCTGTCTGTTTTTTTTTTAAATTTAAATTATATATATATATATATATATATATATATATATATTGGTTGGATGATTGTCTGTTTAACGAGATATCAACTCCTTTTGGGTCATTTTATGCCGAAAATATAATTTTCTAGACAGCTTGGAAGTAATAAAAATATGATATGACATTCTGCTTTCACAATTCCATATATTCTAGATTTTCAGCTTGTATGCATATAGATGTTTGTATGAACATATTTACCAGAGGCAGTGATATGTATGTTGTAGTTTGTTGAAGTTATATTTTGCAATAAAATTTTGATTGCCATAAGAAATTGTAGGATATTATATGGATTAAAGTCATGAAAGTTCTTTCATGTTTGTTGCTTGGTAGTACATTAAACGAATTTGTTTGAATTCGCAGCAATTTGTTAGTATGTAAGTAATTTTATACTTACATAGTGTTTTGCTTTTGTTTGGGCGTTCCCTACCTGTACATAGCTGTACCTCTAACAGCCGCTACCACCCAGGTCAGGGCAGACTTTGGAACAATCTCCTCTAGACCTTCACTTTCCCGACCAGATAAAAATTAATGACAAGGTGGAAAAAACACCTTTCTACATATATATATATATATATATATATATATATATATATATATATACGCTTTGTCATTAATTTTCCTAGACGTTTTGAGGAAACTATATATAATATATATATATATATATATATATATATATATATATATATATATAAAAAATTCTTGATTACACAGCAGCCCTTTTATAAATGCTCTTCACTTTTAATTCCCCAGCCCCATCTCTCTCCCCAACCCCTTTTTTTTTTTCCTTTTCTTTTTTCTTTTCCTCTCCCTCCCTCTTGTTCTGATCTTTAAGATTAGATCATCTATTGTGTGTGTATGTCACCACAAAATATATCCTTTCCGGGTACATCTTTAATGTATTAGACATCCGACAACATTCAAATTTCTCTCACTTAAACCGTCTTTGACACCCCTCTTTAAAACTTCTCTGTGTTCAATTTTATTCCCCCCTTCATCTTTAGACCTTTCTGTTCTTCTTCTGTCCTTCTCTCGTCTGTTACCCCTCTCTATAGCTTGCATTTACTCTAACATTCGTCCCACACTCTCATACATACACTCTCACTAAATTTTATTTTTTATTCCCAGAGTTGTTTTTTGTGTTTTCTTTTTGAATTTGTAGGTCTGATGAATTGGATCGCATTTACAATTCCAATGGAATAAATTATGACCATGGAATATTAGTGTTTAAGTCTTTTTTATTATATATATATATATATATATATATATATATATATATATATATATATATATATATGTACGGGTAAACCAAAATTATCCAATTGTCAGATTAAGCTTTTAACCGTTGTAGCATAGAAATGATCAAATATGTCTTACTGTTTCCTCTTTTTAAAACTTATTCACCCTTCTCTTGATGGTTCTTGATTGAACTTTCAAGTTATAAGGCAGAGTATGAATATTCGTACGGAAGTCCTGAATGATCTTTTTCCTCTCACCATTGCTCAGTTAGGAAGACATAATGGGTCTTACACAGAACGATTTTAACCTGTTCTCTTTCTAGCTGAATAACTCAAAGTGTTTTCAGTGATTCTTACGACAAATGGTGTCCAGATGGCTGAACGTCTTATTTGAAAACCTGGGAAAAGAAACCCAATTAGTTTAGCGTTTTTTTAGATATTAAACATTTTGAAGGAGTGATAATTAACCCATGTTGTTACACGATTTGGACAATTTTGCTGTTATACCCGATTTATATATATATATATATATATATATATATATATAACAAAGTCGACAATTTTTTTTAGTGTGACGCAATTCGTCCTTTAGAATATCATCGGAGGAAACGCGCCACACGAATCCTCTTTTTCCACTTTGTCATACATCTTTCCCATAAATTGTTCTTGGTGTATAAAATCTTATGTATCATTATTCCACACACACACAAAACATATATATATATATATATATATATATATATATATATATATATATAGAGAGAGAGAGAGAGAGAGAGAGAGAGAGATAGATAAGTGTCAACAAAGAAATATGCACACACACACTCACAGACATGCTGAGACACACACTCGAGCATGAGCATGAGACACACACACACAAGCACACACACACACACACACACACACACGCACACAGGCACATACGCATATACAGTCACACACAGACACACACACTGGTAACTTCATTAAGTACTCCCTTATAATACTTGCAATAGCACGTACTTTTACCTTTAGAACTGCATCTTTTGAACATACTTTCGCCAATATTCTAGAAGCGTTCTTTGGAAACAGATTGTTAAAATGCCATCCCGCGGTTCTACACGATTGGTTGTCTTTACATCCACGATCAGATTTTTCGTCTTCCCAGACCCCAAATGTGTTCTATAGAAATGAGATCTGGTGACTATGTAGACTAATTTAACGCAAACTTTTGGCCTAATTTACTACTAACCATTTGCTTAAAAGCGGGTATGTACCAAATGATTTTTCTCTTTCAATTTTTCTTACGGTTATTTTTACAAAGTTTTTTTTTTTTTAACTTAGGAAGTGTTTCTATTTTTGACGGATATAATAACAGATTTGAGTTGAAAATTGGAAAACTGAAAAAGTAGGTTTATGGTTATTTTTATTATCTTTATTATATTTAATATCGGGGAATTTATATCTATTCGTATTTAAAGCTTCATTATAAAAATTACTATGTTTGTAAAATATCTCTTCATTTGCAGAGTTTATACTAATACGATCCTCTATGGATGACGTTACATGTTTTATGGTGGACGTGGGGTGATTTAACCTCGGGTGGATATATATATAGGATTGGTTTTTGGTTTTTATGTGGTTGGTGTATATTTTTCATTAGGTCTAATGTTACATCCAGAAAGTTTACCATTTTTAATTTTGTATTAAGATTAACTTTTAAATTTACACACTTAAATTCTTTATATATCAGTTTTCTAAGCATGCCAATGCCTTACAAACATAAGTCCATAAAGTATAAAAAAATAAATTAAAACATTAAAAATGCCAAATTAACCCATGCCTCGATGCAAACATTTTTTCTGAATTTAAGTGTTATAAATGTTCTCAAATAATAAAAGGAAAATGACGTGTCTATGATAGACAAATGTTCGAAAAACATGAATATTTGTCACACAACTTCTAAGTTACTTTTTCACTTTTTCCAATTTTTAACTCAGATCTGTAATTGGATGCGTCAAAAATAGAAATACGCTTTAAATAAAAAAAAAGTTTCCAATCTCATTAACCGCTCTCATTTAAACTGCTCAAAATAATACTACTTAATAATAATATATCATTTTTTCTGAATTTAATCATCATCGCTTGAAAATGGAACAAAAACTTTAGTTCCGAAACAGGGGAATTTCCATGTCGCGATGATAAAAATCTTTTAAAATATTTTAAATAATAATATTATAATATTAAAGCTCTACTTTGTTGTTGTGGACCCGGAAAAGGTCCGAAAGAAAACTTGAACTCAGCAATTCAGTGAAAACGTATTATTAACAAAAAGAACGAATACAGAAGTGTTGTACGTTCATCTGACGGCTAAGCACAGTAGTCAACTCGTCTTTTGTCTAAGTCCTCTTGCGAGGCATAATATAGTCATAAGATGAGTCTATTTTGTCCATGAAGGTAGGTCCCCATAACATTTGTATCGAGCACTTTTAAAAAATTAATGTTAAAGAATTGTGGATTTTTAATCAGACTGTTCTTTCTTTTTTATTTGGACACACACACGCATATATATATATATATATATATATATATATATATATATATATATATATATATATATATATATATATATATATATATATATATATATATATATATATATATATATATATATATATATGGCATTTTCGTTGATATTTGCCAACAAGTAGTCGCTGGAGGCTGACGATAACGTTTTCCCATTTCATCATACGGCCCTCTAAATGGTCATAAAAATTACAATTATCTGTGTCCACGTGATAATTATTATCCAAATACGATTTAAACCTATCAAGAGATGCATTAGTTCTCTTTCAGACAAATTATCCAAGGCGAATTAATCTTGTTATTGCTTAACGAGCCCAACATTAAAGTTAAATTCATATCTTTTCCTACACAAAAAATATATATTAAAATTGTGCAAGAAACTGTAAAAAGTTAGTACACATCAATAGAAACTTGTGGTATATTCTGGGGGTAAAGTGACAACAATCTTTGCTGAGATATTTTAGTAATACTGTATTCTGCATTAGATTGACTCTTTACCTTGATTGTCAGTTCCAACAAACTTCTTATCTATTTTTTTTATTTTTACTAATGTTACTCTTGTAAAAACCCCAAGAACCACTTAATTTATACGCTTACTGAAGGGGTTCATTGTGTAAGCGGTAAGATTAAGAGGCGAAATTTACATGGATATATGTGAAAAAAAAATAGTTAACTCTGGATTTCAAGAGATATCTTATATCACAGGAGACTATCATCCGGGGATTTTGCTATATAAGGCAACAGTTCTTGGGAAGAAGCTATCCGATTGGTACTTACTCTTTATCAAAGAAATACGAGACGAATGAGCATCGATTGCTTTAATATACGTGGTGTAGTGGCCTTATCTGGGAGGGTTAGAGGTTGGGCGACAAAGGAATGGAGTTCGTCTGAACATTTACCATGGAAATAGCGGTTGAATTGCGAAAGCCTGTTAACGTTTCGATTGAGGGAAAGTGGTTCTATGGCGGAAAACAATTCATCAGCCTTTTAAACGATTTTACAGATTATCAAGACTGTAAAAGGAAGACTGTCGGCTCCAGACAATATAGCAGCAATAGGCCATTTTTGGCCTGATCTAGCTCTTGTAAAGGTAAAGCATATCAGGACGAACCAGATAATTGCAAAGCTAGTTTGTGGCCATTCCCAAATCTCTGATCAAAACTGACATGTCTATCTCTTTCATGTTACGATCTTAAACATTTGGATCATGAAACAATATTTACATAATATAATAGTAAGATTTACATAATTCCTAGTAAAAATTATACCATTTAATACAAATGTTTAGAAAATTATTTAACAAATCATCTAATAATAAAATTACTTGCATTATTTACATTGCAATATTTACAACGTTTCGGCCGTCGTACGCTTCAGCCTTCTTCAGATGATTGTAATTTCGACTCGAATATTTTATTGTGTCCACCGGGTTATATTGTTCTAGTTCTCTGTGGCATGGTATTGAACTCACACTGAAGCTTACCAACGTCTTTATCCACTCGGCCATGTGTTCTTGAGAACAACTGTGTATGAATTTTTGGGACTTATAAAACTAATGTCTCACCAACCATTTTTACCAGCGCTCATATTGCAATTTTTTATGTTATTATCACTGCGTTTTTTTTTACCAGAGCTTATATTGCAATTTTGTTCTTATTCATTGCTTTTCTCTAGCACTCTTTATTACTGGTTCCCATACTGTATTCATTTCTACGATTGGTCGGCTCAGGAGATTTTTGTGGCCTGTAATATGTGCTGATTCCATAAGTCTTCCTATTTGCCAGTGATGCTCTCTGTCTATTATTTCAACCCCATCTCACAGGTGATCTTCCTTTTCCCTCCTTAGAAGAAGGCCGGAGCGTACAATGACAGAAACGATGGGAATATGACAACACACATGAGGATAACACTCCGCATAATGTAAATAGTGCAAGTAATCATCATACCTTATCTCAGAGATATAGACAGATAATAATAATATCTAGAACATTTAATCATATTTAGATAAATTATTACCATTTAGGTTATTTACTAATAGTATTTAGATCATTCAATGTAGGGTTTAGACTATTTTATAATACCGTTTAGTTAATTTAATAATAGTATTTCGATATTTTAATAACGTTTATATCATTTAATATCATTTAGATTACTGAATGAAATTCAGATCATAATAAATATATTTAATAAAAAATACTTGAGGTTCGTTTAAGTACAGAGGTAAATATATTTTTAAAATATTTCATTATTTTGTAACGGAATTATTCAGTTATTGAGGAAAATTTCCATTTACAGTGTAAAACCTTTTGCCTAGAAATATGATTAATTGAGTCATCAGTTGGCCCCACACCCACCAAAAGGAAAGAAAAACAGCATTGGGAAATTTTGCATGCTCCCATTAGAGATTGAAGTGTGATTATGTTATTTATTTTCATAGATCATGTCGAAAATATATTATAGCATACCAAACTAAAATGTTGCGAACTATGTAAGGTAAAGCGGGGCACAATGTAACACTTTTTTTCAAATTACCATACTAACAATATAATTAAAGCCTGACACGGTAATTTAAACTGTGCCTGAACATTAGTGTTAATCGAACATTATAATGGGCTATTCTGAATGTCATTTCAATTAAGGATTTAACGTGAAAATTGTAAAATGCTACATTTAACCCACGGAGTAACAGACAGTGAGACAATGTAACATGATGGGGTAAATTGTAACAACTAAAATTAGGACAATGGAATCACTCTAAAACCTGATTTAGGCTTCAAATTCAAATTTAACAAACATAAAATGATCATTTGAAAACAAGGATGCAATTTTCCGAAGAAAATTCGCTTCAGTCAGTGTCACAGTTATGGCAAACATAAACATAGATTTCACTGTCAATGCCAGTGCGCTCATCATGAGCCTAGCCTTTGCAGTCATTGTACTGAACACATCTTTTACTTGTCTTGCGGGCAGAGTAAGATTCCGGGTAATACCAGGCAATACCAGTCTTCATCCTCGGAAGATATCTGACATTCGTCATAAAGCTGAGTCTTGGTAGGGCTTCTATTCATTTTGCTTTTAGTCATTTCATTTTTAATTTCTTTTCCTTTTGTCTTCTTTCTGAGAGATGAATCGATCTTCAAGAAGGCTGCTCGTTAGAAGTTCCACCACTTCCTCCTCCCCCTCCTGTTCCTCCTCGGGTCTTGATTGGCTGATGTTTCTCTTTTCTTGTGAGGAATAGGGGAAACCATCAGAGGATGGAGTCGATGCGCAAGTGTTGGGGGAAGGAATCGCTGATCCTGGTGGATAATATCGTTGCGGAACGGCTGGTGGAGGGAGTTGGTGGGGAACTGCTGGTGGATGGATTCGGTGGAGAACTGCTGGTGGATGGAGTCGGTACGGAACGGCTGGTGGATGGATTCGGTGGGAAACTGCTGGTGGATGGAGTCGGTACGGAACGGCTGGTGGATGGATTCGGTGGGAAACTGCTGGTGATGGATTCGATGGGGAACTGTTGGTGGATGGAGTCGGTGGGGAACGGCTGGTGGATGGATTCGGTGGGAAACTGCTGGTGGATGGATTCGGTGGAGAACTGCTGGTGGATGGATTCGGTGGGAAACTGCTGGTGGATGGATTCGGTGGAGAACTGCTGGTGGATGGATTCGGTGGAGAACTGCTGGTGGATGGATTCGGTGGGAAACTGCTGGTGGATGGATTCGATGGAGAACTGCTGGTGGATGGAGTCGGTACGGAACGGCTGGTGGATAGATTCGGTGGGAAACTGCTGGTGGATGGATTCGGTGGGGAACTGATGGTGGATGGAGTCGGTACGTAACGGCTGGTGGATGGATTCGGTGGGAAACTGCTGGTGGATGGATTCGGTGGAGAACTGCTGGTGGATGGAGTCGGTACGGAACGGCTGGTGGATGGATTCGGTGGAGAACTGCTGGTGGATGGAGTCGGTACGGAACGGCTGGTGGATGGATACGGTGGGAAACTGCTGGTGATGGATTCGGTGGGGAACTGCTGGTGGATGGAGTCGGTACGGAACGGCTGGTGGATGGATTCGGTGGGAAACTGCTGGTGATGGATTCGGTGGGGAACTGTTGGTGGATGGATTTGGTGGGAAACTGCTGGTGATGGATTCGGTGGAGAACGGCTGGAGGATGGATTCGGTGGGAAACTGCTGGTGGATGGATTCGGTGAGAAACTGCTGGTGGATGGATTCGGTGGAGAACTGCTGGTGGATGGAGTCGGTACGGAACGGCTGGTAGATGGATTCGGTGGGAAACTGCTGGTGGATGGATTCGGTGGGGAACTGTTGGTGGATGGAGTCGGTACGGAACGGCTGGTGGATGGATTCGGTGAGAAACTGCTGGTGGATGGATTCGGTGGGGAACTGCTGGTGGATGGATTCGGTGGGGAACTGCTGGTGATGGAGTCTATTTTCCTCATCTTTCTCGACATATTTATTAACAACGTTTCGGCCGTTGTACGCTCCTGTCTTCTTCAGCTGGTTGGAATATCGAACCTTTTTCCGCTCACTGGTGTAGAATGTTCTAATTCCACATTCCATGTTTAATGGATGTTAGTTATCAGTTATCTCCTGTTAATTTCCCTCAGAATGTTCTCCAATCCCTTAACCTTAAGCAGCAGTTCCGCAACGATTCCATCCACGAGCAGTTCTGCACCGATTCCATCCACCAGAATTTCCACACCGATTCCATCCACCAGCCGTTCCGCACCGACTCCTTCTGCCAGCCGTTCCGGACGGACTACCTCTCCCAGCATTTGGGCTCCGATTCCATCCAACAGCCTTTCGGCACCGACTCCTTCTGCCAGCATTTCTGCACCGACTCCATTCACCAGCCGTTCTGTACCGACTCCGTCTGCCAGCAATTTCGCACCGACTCCATCCACCAGCCGTTCTGCACCGACTCCGTCTGCAAGCAGTTACTCTCCGACTCTATCCACCAGCCATTCTGCTCTGACTCCCTCTACCAGGAGTTACACATAGACTCCATCCAAGACACGATGGAAGTACTGGAGATTTGAGAGATATTCCCGGCTATTGAGGCTACAACAATATTATGCCGATATTTTTTATGGTGAGATGTATCTCCTTCTTTAGATTGCCTGCTTTTAGTTCCATTTCCATCGAACTTCGTGACTGTCCCTAAATATCTTTTATCGCTTTGAGTCTAGCATTGTGTCTTTATAAATGTCACAATTCTTTCATTTTAAATCTTGCAGATTAAAACATAGAACCTAATTATCATATTAATCCATTTATAAAAATAAATCATTTTTTTTTCTTTTTCCGGCGAAACTATGTAAAATGTAGGAATTAATCATGGAAGTGAACGCATTAGAGACTGCTGTCGTTATATACTATTTAACTAACCGAAACATTATCTGTTACACCATCCGTACATCCAAGATTACAGATCCCAACCGGTCACCCCTCGAGACAGTACCCAGGCTCAACATAGCTTAACTACATTGACCGTACGGGAACTGGTATTTCAATGCGACATGGTTGTAAGCCCATCGCGCACTAAGATACATTTTTTTACACGGAAAAGAAAGAAATAGGATGTATTTTACCACTTTCTCTGAACTCTTGCAATGACTCCTAGGAATGACTCCCAAATGCTCCGATTACTACTGGCACGACTAACTTCTTCATGTTCTACGCATACCTTTTAACTCTGGAAATATTTATTACAAATGTATTATCAAATGGAAATAACTTTGTTTTGATGCGGATATTTCATATTTCGTAACAATGCGGCATTCATGGTGAAAAAAGAAATGTATTTTCACTTGAGAAACTATTTTTAATAAGTAAATCCATTTTTTAAGTAGAGTGATTTATTATATTTCAATAACGTGGTAGATTTCTTATGGATATTTTCAATCTAAAAATACATTTAAAACCTTAAGCATAAATATATTCTGGTTTACATATTCTAATATCTATCCATCATTTACTGTAAGTTTATTTTTAATCTATCTATCTATCTATCTATCTGTATTAATATGGAAGATAAAATACTGCACTCCAGTTTTGCACTAGAAAATTAAAGAAAGCCAGGAGCATTAGAGAGATTACATGTAATTAGCCCCTGATACCGAATGAAGTACGTGACCTCACACCTGTCTCCGGTATTACAAGTGTGAGCACGAGAATGATGAAAAGATGGATTTACAAACACCAGTCACAGGCATTGGCGGCGTGTCTCTGACACATTGATGTCGGAAAGGGTGAAGCCAGCGTATCAGACAGAAGTGTGATGACGGGGTTAGCATTACAAAATGGCTGAGAATAAATGGCGACATACTGAAGTAAATAAAATATTATGTAAGGAAGATTAAAGGCTCGTGTTTATAATTTAATCGCCACACAAACTTTATAAAATATTTATCACAAAAAGTTACAATCTATCTATCTATCTATCTATCTATCTATCTATCTATCTATCTTCATGTTTGCATAGGCTTGTCTGCTACAAAGCTAGATAAGTTTATTTTCATTCGAAATAATATCCTACCAGGAACTGAGTCCGAGAAATGATTCTGATGTCTGTGGAATATTTATTTTCCTAGAAGTCAGAATGTTCATCTGCATACCTAAAAATTGTTCATGTTTTTAAATAATCTATCTATCTATCTATCTATCTATCTATCTGTTAAGGGGTCCACCTCTTTTTATACAAATGGACTCGCCTAGTGTGTACTTGTACTGCTGCCGATGAATACCCGAGTGTGAGAAAGTGAGAGAGTGAGACAGTGTGAGGTAACCGCTTGGTAGGAGTCACAGTTGCGAGCACGTAGACTCAGAAGGTACATCGATATTGAATTTCTCAGACTGTATATATATTATTATTGCTACTAACCGCATTTCTGGATCTACTAACCGTATTACCAATTGTATTATTACGTCAATACATTTATTTGCTATATTTCATTTCTGCGTTTGTCATTCATTTGAGACCGGATTTCATCCCGGAATCCACAACACTATCTATCTATCTATCTATCTATCTATTGCTCTGTTCATTTTTAATCTATCCTATCTATTGCACTGTTTAATTCTATCTATCTATCTATCTATCTATCTATCTATCTATCTATCTATCTATCTATCTATCTATCTATCTATCTAAAAGTCTTTTCTTTGATCTCCCTCTCTCTGAGTATCTAAAAGTATGTTATTTCATCTATCTAGCTACCTATATATTTACCTATCTATTTATCTATCGATCTATCTATCGAAAAGTCTGTTATTTGATCTATCTATCTATCTATCTATCTATCTATCTATCTATCTATCTATCTAACATAATCTTTCAGATGTTTGTCTGTTACAATGCTAGATAATTTTATTTTCAGTGCGTAGAATATCCTACCAGGCACCAAGAATTGATTCTGATTTCTATAGAATATTTAATTACTTACAAGTCAAAATGTTCATATCCATACCTAAAATAAAATAATTTATCTATCTATCTATCTATCTATCTATCTATCTATATATCTATCTATCTATCTATCTATCTATCTATCTATCTATCTTTTCATGTAAGTTAATAGTCTAACCATCTTTAAATCGATCTCGTTAGATATTTCTTTCTTTTCAGGTCAAAGTATATTCTATGGATACAGACAATCCTGATGATGATTCTGTTGACTGGAGAATATTTCATGGCTTGAATGTCATAAAATCTATATCCATCCCTAAAGATGTTTCGTCTTTTTTTGAATATTCTCTAATTATGGCTTTCTTTGTGAAATAAAATCTGTCGCTATATATAACCAGGTACTGTGAAAATGAAAGCATTACCTTTCGCTTTTAGGAGCTAAAATACAGAATAATGAGACAAATAAAAACCTACTTCCGTGTGTTTGGAGAAGGCTTAGTATTGATCTATTTGAAACATGTTCAATGGAAAATAAAAAGCTCATTGAAATATAATTCCAAAATGATTATTAAACATTTTTTTTTATTTTGTCTTGCGTTCATCAGAATAATGTCGGCCCTCTCATATCTTTAGTGTTTAATTCATCTATCTCCGTTTAGAAGTTCTGTCCGGAAAAGGGTCCATTGATATTGAATATCCCGAGGAACGGCCTTAATATTTGGCAGTCAGTTAGAAAATGTCTTATTTGTACATGTTAAAATCGTTCTCTGATGAGATTATTCAGTTTTCAATGAGATTGTGTACTGTGTGACTGCTGCACGCACAATAAACTAGCTAGTAATTTAAAGATATTTCCCTCTATCCTTCTTAATCTCCTTTTTTACTTTATCTATCTATCTATCTATCTATCTATCTATCTATCTATCTATCTATCTCTCTTTTCATTTTGAATCTATCTATATATATATATATCTATCGATCTATCTATCTATTGCTCTGTTCATTCTTAATCAATCTATCTATCTATCTATCTATCTATCTATCTATCTATCTATTGCTCTGTTCATTCTTAATCAATCTATCTATCTATCTATCTATCTATTGCTGTGTTCAAACTTAATCAATCAATCGATCTATCTATCTATCTATCTATCTATTGCTCTTTTCATTTTTAATCTATCTATCTATCTATATATCTATCTATCTATCTATCTATCTATTGCTCTTTTCATTTTTTTATCTATCTATAT
>CAHIKZ030002084.1:25000-82500 GCA_903632075.3 Acanthosepion pharaonis | reverse complement strand
GCTTCGTCGAAAAAATTCAAGATAATGTTACTACCAATTCTATCAGTGTAAGGAAATGAAGCTGGCGGCGTATTAGGTGTTCGGGAAATAACAAAATATCTCTATAATTAGATCCGAATGATTGTGAACGATGGCTCACGAAGTCTAATCGATAATGTAGCTGATAGCTTTATACTGATTTTTAAGGATAAGTGATGTTTGTTATAATTTATAATCTGTTTTTTTTTAATTTTCGATCAAATCTGGTTACTAAATTTCGTTGAAGTAAATCCAGGCCATCGTGATAAAAAGAAATTGAAAGGAAAGAGACATAAGTATTTGAAGAAAATACAACTTTGTGTAAATTAATTGAAACAAAACGAATAATTGATTTGTTTTAATGTAGATGACTTCCAATATTTTAAGGTTCTTACTCTGTTTATGTGTGGATACTGCTGTGTTATCAACTAATATCTGTCTAATATTATGTACATGGATATTTTTTTTCTAAGAAATGTTGTTTAATGGAACTAAGATCAGAAAAATGGCAGGTAAGTCTGCGGGATATCGTAGTTGTAGTAAAACCAATATATGTTGTGGGTTTATTATTAGTATCAGATACAATCTCTGAAAAGTCATGTAAATTGATACACTACATTGTTTTTTTTTTGTAGAGGATTTAGTTGTGTGATTGTAGGGTGTTTGGAGACTATGGGTTCAATTTTTTATATGATGAGCTTAACATGTTTATTATTATTATTAATGGCTTTAATATTTCTACGTATTATGTTTATGAGTGTTCTTTTATCGTGATTTTAATTATTATGCATTTGATTACAATAGTATAAGTTAATAATATTAGGTTTATTTTGATGTTCAATATTATGGTTATAATTACTTTTAATATTATGAAATTTGTTAATGATATTAAGTTTATTGAGATACATTTTAAGTTGTTGATCAATGACGGAAATAGGGAAGCCATTATTAACGAGTGTTCATTTGACGTTATGTAATTCTTTATAGAATATGGTTTTGCAAGAAGATACCATTTGTGTGCGTTGGATTGAGTTTTTTTATAACGGTTAACTTATCTCGTTTAAGGCATTCTCTATTATAATTAAAAAGACACCAGTTAATGCTTTTGAGTTTTCTCTATAGAGAAGTAGTAAATGTATATATGTTGGAATAAATAGATACATCAAGGAATGGAATTTTATTATTAATGTTGATTTCTAGTGTAAATCTGAGGGGAGAGTGACTTTCAAAATTTTTATAAGTTGTGAATTTGATCAATATTTATAGCTGAAATGAAAATGTCATCTATTTATCTTATATATATAGTGGGGTTTATTAGTGCCATTAAGTATTTTATTTTCTAAATGTGCTATATAATAATTAGAAAAAGGGGGACCTAAAGAGGATCCCATGGCGATACCGTCTATTTGAGTATAAATATTACCTTGGGGCGGGTAATGAAAAGGTACTTGAATGGTACAAGCCAATAATAATTTTTTGAAAATAGTCGCTTTAATATTGATGGGTGGGAGAGAACGGTGATTGTATACATCACGGATAATGATGTCAATCGTTTCTTGGAGGGGGACATTAGTAAATATCTTTTGTACATCTAAAGATGTGATTAATTGGTTGTTTGGTTTGATGGCATGAAAAATTTGGACAAATACGTTTGTGGAGTTAGTACAATATTTACTTGGGAGGTATGGGGTAATTAATTTGTTAAAAGTTTTTGAAAAGTAATATACTGGTGTAAGTATTAGTGAAGTGATAGATCGGAGGGGATAATCTTTTTTATGGATTTTTACATTTCTATAAAGGTAACCAGGTTAATAGTCACCTATAACCTTTTGAAGTTTATAGAATCTTGTTTCAGCATTGTTAACAGTAATAAGTTTATTGATATGTTTTTTTTTTAATTTGGGAGATGGTGTTATAGGTTAACATTTTAAGTTTATTGTGATCATCTAAAATGGCCTGTAAGTTTGAATGTTGCTCATGTTTGTTTAAAATAACAAAAGTATTAGTCTTACTAGCTCGTCAGATAACAATACTTTTGTTATATTTTAAGTGTGGCTGCATTTATTAAAGGGGTGCTTATAATTCCATCCGTATTTTTATGGTATCGGTATTTAATAGATTCGTAAATCTTTTAAACCTACCTGTGTAGTAATATGGTTATCTTGTTGGCATAGAAGTATTTATTAGTATGAAGCTTCAATTTTTTGTTTAAACATTAAATGAGGTTTCTATTTGACATAAAAAAATTTCCAAGAGTAAGGACTTTCATAATAAATATATATGTTTGAAATTATATATATATATATATATATATATATATATATATATATATATATATATATATATATATGGTGTTTGGTAGAAATATCTTTCCTTTATAGAATTTGTTTATCTTCTTTTTTAGTGACTTGTTTATGGGATTCATTTACCTTTTTTTGTTGTATTGCGTAATAAAGTCAATATTTCCTCGAATTTTCATTAGTGGTAGAAGCTTATGAGATTTCTTTTACACGTAAATTTCAATTTTAAGTCGCTGTACTTCTTATGTGGATGTGTTTATTTGTCGTTTGATGAGGTTCCATTGAAATTTCTTGGTGTTTGGATTCGTTTAATTCGTGTAACTTGAATTTAGTGTATTGGGGCAGCAGGTCATTATTTAAACATATATTGTTAAATATAACAGACAACGAATGTCTATTATGTTTGATCATGAGCCGTTCTAAGATTCGTATAGTGGCTTTAGTTTCGGGAGAGAATATAATGACAAAAACTGCCCAACATTTGGATACTTTTTATTATACTATTCCCCAATCGAAGCTGTCGGCTCACATGAACCATCATCAGAGTGGTTATATGGACATTACAACAAAGATGTTCACCATCACAGATGGCCGCCTTTTCCGTTTACATAGAAGTTTGATATGCAATTTAACGGTTGCGGAATACCAGACATAGGTTCTAAATTCGTAATGCAGACATGACCACATGAGAGAAAGAAATTTTATGAACGGAACCATGTGTTTTGATGCAATGTAATATGTTGTAACTAGTTTGAAATCTAATTTTTGTTGAGTGTGGGCTGCTTTTAATGTACATGGCCTCCAATATGTGAAGGTCCTTTTTACTGTGTGTATGTGTGAGTATTGTTGCGTTATCAACTAATATCATTCTAATATTATGGATATTCCTATGTTTTTTTTTATAAGAAATGTTGTTTAATGGAACTAAGATCAGAAAGGTGACAGGTAAGTCTACGGGACAGCGTGGTTGTAGTAACATCAATATATGTAGTGGGTTTATAATTAGTATCAGAGATATAATCTCAAAAATGTCATATAAATTGATGCAATGCATTGATATTTTTTTTTTTGTAGAGGATTTAGTTGTGTGATCGTAGGGTTTTGGAGATTATGGGTTCAATTTTTTTATATGATGAGTTTAACTTGTTTATTATTATAATGGCTTTAACATTTCTACGTGTTATAGTTTTGACTGTTTTTTCATCGTGCTTGTAATTACTATGCATTTGGTTACAATAGTATAAGTTCATAGTACAATATTTATTTTTACGTACATTATTATGATTACAATTATTATTAGTATTATCAATTTTCATAGTGGTATGATTTAGTTTATTGAGATACATTTTAATTTATTGCTCAATGACGGAACTAGGATTCCCATTATTAACGTGTGTTTGTTTGATGTTGTGTAAACCTATATAGAAATTGGTTTAACAATATCCATTCGAATATGCGAAGTATTGCGAGAGTAAAGATTACTGAATACTGTCTGTCAAATCAGCGTCCATTTTTTTCTTATAAACAGCAGCCAATAAGAGAATTCGCAGCAGACAGAAAAGAATAAATCCTGTGAAATGAGATAGATATCGAACATCTGAACCACTCAGCTAACAACCAAATAAACAAGAATTTCTACTGACCTTGTCAATGAGCACTAACTCCCTCCCCTCGTTTTAGAAGTGACAGCTATCTTTCGCTGAAAGAAAAGAAGAGTTAATTCAAGGAGAACTGATTTATTGAAAACCCATTAAGAACTTCAAGTTAAAAATCGCTACAAATCATTATTTCATCTTTAACCTTGCCTCCTCTCAATCACTTCGTAACATTAAAGTAGAACTGTAACAGTGAAAGGTTTAAGTCTCCAATTTCACCATTTAAAAATGAGATAATCATTCATTTTTCTTTTTATATGCCGTGTCCTTTCAGAATGTAGGCGATCATGGCTCTCCATTTGCCCCTAACTCGTGTAACTCCCAACAGATATCGTCCCTCTCTCAACACCCCAGACTATGTTCTCTGTACAACTTGTTTAAGCCCGCTAGGTATGCCATGCATCGCTTTACCTTGTATCTCTTTCCCTCGGTTCGACCTGTGAGTATGAGATTCTCCAGTCCCGCCTTTTACATTATGTGTCTCAGAAGGTTCATATGCCTCTTCCTACTGTTAAGTATAAGCCCCCTCCTCCTTATTTGCATCCTCTGTAAGACCTCATCGTTGCTCACACGCTCGCTCTATGATATCCTTAGCATCGTTCAGTTGAACCACATCTCCGTTGCTTCTAGTCTCTTCGTTATCTTTGAGCAGACTGTCCAACATTCGTTGCCGTAAAGGAAGACAGATTTCACGTAGTAGCTCAGAACCCTTTTTTTTGGTACCAAAGAAATCCTCCTGTCTCGAAATATTCTGTCCTCCTTTTGGAATACGTCTTTGGCCATCCCAATACATCTTCGGATCTCACCGTCGCACTTACCGTCCTCAGACGAAACTAAAAACCAAATTGACTGCATAACTATCAATAAAAGTGATAAATCGGACTACTGTATTATTATTGAATGATAGATAATCGGACTACTCTATTAATATTATCTGTATTAAAAGAGATAATCGGACTACTGTATTATTATTGAATGATAGATAATCGGACTACTCTATTAATATTCGGACTACTGTATTAAAAGAGATAATGAGACTACTGTATTATTATTGAATGATAGATAATCGGACTACTCTATTAATATTATCTGTATTAAAAGAGATAATCGGACTACTGTATTATTATTGAAAAGATAGATAATCGGACTACTCTATTAATATTATGTGTATTAAAAGAGATAATCGGACTACTGTATTATTATTGAATGATAGATAATCGGACTTCTATTAATATTATCTGTATTAAAAGATAATCGGACTACTGTATTATTATTGAATGATAGATAATCGGACTATATTAATATTATCTGTATTAAAAGAGATAATGAGACTACTGTATTATTATTGAATGATAGATAATCGGACTACTCTATTAATATTATCTGTATTAAAAGAGATAATGAGACTACTGTATTATTGAATGATAGATAATCGGACTACTCTATTAATATTATCTGTATTAAAAGAGATAATGAGACTACTGTATTATTATTGAATGATAGATAATCGGACTACTCTATTAATATTAATTAAAAGAGATAATCGGACTACTGTATTAAAATGATAGATAATCGGACTACTCTATTAATATTATCTGTATTAAAAGTAATTATTATTGAATGATAGATAATCGGACTACTCTATTAATATTATCTGTATTAAAAGAGATAATCGGACTAATGTATTATTATTGAATGATAGATAATCGGACTATTCTATTAATATTATCTGTATTAAAAGAGATAATCAGACTACTGTATTATTATTGAATGATAGATAATCGGACTACTCTATTAATATTATGTGTATTAAAAGAGATAATCGGACGACTGTATTATTATTGAATGATAGATAATCGGACTACTCTATTAATATTATCTGTATTAAAAGAGATAATCGGACTACTGTATTATTATTGAATGATAGATAATCGGACTACTCTATTAATATTATCTGTATTAAAGAGATAATCGGACTACTGTATTATTATTGAATGATAGATAATCGGACTACTCTATTAATATTATCTGTATTAAAAGAGATAATCGGACTACTGTATTATTATTGAATGATAGATAATCGGACTACTCTATTAATATTATCTGTATTAAAAGAGATAATCGGACTAATGTATTATTATTGAATGATAGACAATCGGACTACTCTATTAATATTATCTGTATTAAAAGAGATAATCGGACTACTGTATTATTATTGAATGATAGATAATCGGACTACTATATTAAAATCTGTATTAAAATGATAATCGGACTACTGTATTTATTATTAAAAGATAATGATAATCGGACTAGATAATGTATTATTATTGAATGATAGACAATCGGACTACTCTATTAATATTATCTGTATTAAAAGAGATAATCGGACTACTGTATTATTATTGAATGATAGATAATCGGACTACTCAATTAATATTATCTGTATTAAAAGAGATAATCGGACTACTGTATTATTATTGAATGATAGATAATCGGACTACTCTATTAATATTATCTGTATTAAAAGAGATAATCGACTACTGTATTATTATTGAATGATAGATAATCGGACTACTCTATTAATATTATCTGTATTAAAAAGAGATAATCGACTACTGTATTATTATTGAATGATAGATAATCGGACTACTCTATTAATATTATGTGTATTAAAAAGAGATAATCGGACTACTGTATTATTATTGAATGATAGATAATCGGACTACTCTATTAATATTATCTGTATAAAAGAGATAATCGAGACTACTGTATTATTATTGAATGATAGATAATCGGACTACTCTATTAATATTATCTGTATTAAAAGAGATAATCGGACTACTGTATTATTATTGAATGATAGATAATCGGACTACTCTATTAATATTATCTGTATTAAAAGAGATAATCGGACTACTGTATTATTATTGAATGATAGATAATCGGACTACTCTATTAATATTATCTGTATTAAAAGAGATAATCGGACTACTGTATTATTATTGAATGATAGATAATCGGACTACTCTATTAATATTATCTGTATTAAAAGAGATAATCGGACTACTGTATTATTATTGAATGATAGATAATCGGACTACTCTATTAATATTATCTGTATTAAAAGAGATAATCGGACTACTGTATTATTATTGAATGATAGATAATCGGACTACTCTATTAATATTATCTGTATTAAAAGAGATAATCGGACTACTGTATTATTATTGAATGATAGATAATCGGACTATTAATATTATCTGTATTAAAAGAGATAATCGGACTACTGTATTATTATTGAATGATAGATAATCGGACTACTCTATTAATATTATCTGTATTAAAAGAGATAATGAGACTACTGTATTATTATTGAATGATAGATAATCGGACTACTCTATTAATATTATCTGTATTAAAAGAGATAATCGGACTACTGTATTATTATTGAATGATAGATAATCGGACTACTCTATTAATATTATCTGTATTAAAAGAGATAATGGACTACTGTATTATTATTGAATGATATAGATAATCGGACTACTTTTATTATTATCTCTATTAAAAGAGATATTGATTATTGTATTATTATTGAATGATAGATAATCGGACTACTCTATTAATATTATCTGTATTAAAAGAGATAATGAATGACTGTATTATTATTGAATGATAGATAATCGGACTACTCTATTAATATTATCTGTATTAAAGAGATAATCGGACTACTGTATTAAATGATAGATAATCGGACTACTATTAAAATTATTATTGAATGATAGATAATCGGACTACTCTATTAATATTATCTGTATTAAAAAGAGATAATCGGACTACTGTATTATTATTGAATGATAGATAATCGGACTACTCTATTAATATTATCTGTATTAAAAGAGATAATGAGACTACTGTATTATTATTGAATGATAGATAATCGGACTACTCTATTAATATTATCTGTATTAAAAGAGATAATGAGACTACTGTATTATTATTGAATGATAGATAATCGGACTACTCTATTAATATTATCTGTATTAAAAGAGATAATCGGACTACTGTATTATTATTGAATGATAGATAATCGGACTACTCTATTAATATTATCTGTATTAAAAGAGATAATGAGACTACTGTATTATTATTGAATGATAGATAATCGGACTACTCTATTAATATTATCTGTATTAAAAGAGATAATGAGACTACTGTATTATTATTGAATGATAGATAATCGGACTACTCTATTAATATTATCTGTATTAAAAGAGATAATCGGACTACTGTATTATTATTGAATGATAGATAATCGGACTACTCTATTAATATTATCTGTATTAAAGAGATAATGAGACTACTGTATTATTATTGAATGATAGATAATCGGACTACTCTATTAATATTATCTGTATTAAAAGAGATAATCGATAATTATTATTGAATGATAGATAATCGGACTACTGTATTAAAAGAGATAATATACTGATTATTATTGAATGATAGATAATCGATAATTAATATTATCTGTATTAAAAGAGATAATCGGACTACTGTATTATTATTGAATGATAGATAATCTATTAATATTATCTGTATTAAAAAGATAATGGACTACTGTATTATTATTGAATGATAGATAATCGGACTACTCTATTAATATTATCTGTATTAAAAGAGATAATCGGACTACTGTATTATTATTGAATGATAGATAATCGGACTACTCTATTAATATTATCTGTATTAAAAAGAGATAATCGGACTACTGTATTTATTATTGAATGATAGATAATCGGACTACTCTATTAAAAAAAGAGATAATACTATCTGTATTATTATTGAATGATAGATAATCGGACCACTATTAATATTATCTGTATTAAAGAGATAATGAGACTACTTATTATTGAATGATAGATAATCGGACTACTCTATTAATATTATCTGTATTAAAAGAGATAATCGGACTACTGTATTATTATTGAATGATAGATAATCGGACTACTCTATTAATATTATCTGTATTAAAAGAGATAATAAACTGTATTATTATTGAATGATAATAATCGGACTACTCTATTAATATTATCTGTATTAAAAGAATAATCGGACTACTGATTATTGAATGATAGATAATCGGACTACTCTATTAATATTATCTGTATTAAAAGAGATAATGAGACTACTGTATTATTATTGAATGATAGATAATCGGACTACTCTATTAATATTATCTGTATTAAAGAGACAATGAGACTACTGTATTATTATTGAATGATAGATAATCGGACTACTCTATTAATATTATCTGTATTAAAAGAGATAATGAGGACTACTGTATTATTATTGAATGATAGATAATCGGACTACTCTATTTAATTAAAAAGATTACTACTGTATTAAATGATAGATAATCGGACTAATGAGACTACTGTATTATTATTGAATGATAGATAATCGGACAACTCTATTAATATTATCTGTATTAAAAGATATAATCGGACTACTGTATTATTATTGAATGATAGATAATCGGACTACTCTATTAATATTATCTGTATTAAAAGAGATAATCGGACTACTGTATTATTATTGAATGATATATAATCGGACTACTCTATTAATATTATCTGTATTAAAAGAGATATTGAGACTACTGTATTATTTAAAATGATAGATAATCGGACTACTCTATTAATATTATCTCTATTAAAAGAGATAATCGGACTACTGTATTATTATTGAATGATAGATAATCGGACTACTATATTAATATTATCTGTATTAAAAGAGATAATGAGACTACTGTATTATTATTGAATGATAGATAATCGGACTACTCTATTAATATTATCTGTATTAAAAATAATCGGACTACTGTATTAATTGAATGATAGATAATCGGACTACTCTATTAATATTATCTGTATTAAAAGAGATAATCGGACTACTGTATTATTATTGAATGATAGATAATCGGACTACTCTATTAATATTATCTGTATTAAAAGAGATAATCGGACTACTGTATTATTATTGAATGATAGATAATCGGACTACTCTATTAATATTATCTGTATTAAAAGAGATAATCGGACTACTGTATTATTATTGAATGATAGATAATCGGACTACTCTATTAATATTATCTGTATTAAAAAGATAATCGGACTACTGTATTATTATTGAATGATAGATAATCGGACTACTCTATTAATATTATCTGTATTAAAAGAGATAATCGGACTACTTATTATTATTGACTATTAATATTATCTGTATTAAAATAGATAATGAGACTACTGTATTATTATTGAATGATAGATAATCGGACTACTCTAGATAATCGGACTAATATTATCTGTATTAAAAGAGATAATCGGACTACTGTATTATTATTGAATGATAGATAATCGGACTACTCTATTAATATTATCTGTATTAAAAGAGATAATCGGACTACTGTATTATTATTGAATGATAGATAATCGGACTACTCTATTAATATTATCTGTATTAAAAGAGATAATCGGACTACTGTATTATTATTGAATGATAGATAATCGGACTACTCTATTAATATTATCTGTATTAAAAGAGATAATCGGACTACTGTATTATTATTGAATGATAGATAATCGGACTACTCTATTAATATTATCTGTATTAAAAGAGATAATCGGACTACTGTATTATTATTGAATGATATATAATCGGACTACACTATTAATATTATGTGTATTAAAAGATTAATCGGACTACTGTATTATTATTGAATGATAGATAATCGGACTACTCTATTAATATTATCTGTATTAAAAGAGATAATCGGACTACAGAATTATTATTATTGAATGATAGATAATCGGACTACTCTATTAATATTATCTGTATTAAAAGAGATAATCAGACTACTGTATTATTATTGAATGATAGATAATCGGACTACTCTATTAATATTATCTGTATTAAAAGAGATAATCGGACTACTGTATTATTATTGAATGATAGATAATCGGACTACTCTATTAATATTATCTGTATTAAAAGAGATAATCGGACTACTGTATATTATTATTGAATGATAGATAATCTACTCTATTATTTATCTGAATGAAAGATAATCGGACTACTCTATTATTATTATCTGAATGAAAAGAGATAATCGGACTACTGTATTAATTGAATTAAAAGAGATAATCGGACTACTGTATTATTATTATGTGTATTAAAGATAATCGGACTACTGTATTATTATTGAATGATAGATAATCTGACTACTCTATTAAATTATCTGTATTAAAAGATAATCGGACTAATGTATTATTATTGAATGATAGATAATCGGACTACTCTATTAATATTATCTGTATTAAAAGAGATAATCGGACTACTGTATTATTATTGAATGATAGATAATCGGACTACTCTATTAATATTATCTGTATTAAAAGAGATAATCGGACAACTGTATTATTATTGAATGATAGATAATCGGACTACTCTATTAATATTATCTGTATTAAAAGAGATAATGAGGACTACTGTATTATTGAATGATAGATAATCGGACTACTCTATTAATATTATCTGTATTAAAAGAGATAATCGAGACTACTGTATTATTATTGAATGATAGATAATCGGACTACTCTATTAATATTATCTGTATTAAAAGAATAATCGACTACTGATTATTATTGAATGATAGATAATCGGACTACTCTATTAATATTATCTGTATTAAAAGAGATATTATACTGTATTATTATTGAATGATAGATAATCGGACTACTCTATTAATATTATCTGTATTAAAAGAGATAATCGGACTTACTATTATTATTGAATGATAGATAATCGGACTACTCTATTAATATTATCTGTATTAAAAGAGATAATCGGACTACTGTATTATTATTGAATGATAGATAATCGGACTACTCTATTAATATTATCTGTATTAAAAGAGATAATCGAGACTACTGTATTATTATTGAATGATAGATAATCGGACTACTCTATTAATATTATCTGTATTAAAAGAGATAATGAGACTACTGTATTATTATTGAATGATAGATAATCGGACTACTCTATTAATATTATCTGTATTAAAAGAGATAATCGGACTACTGTATTATTATTGAATGATAGATAATCGGACTACTCTATTAATATTATCTGTATTAAAGAGATAATGAGACTACTGTATTATTATTGAATGATAGATAATCGGACTACTCTATTAATATTATGTATTAAAAGAGATAATATACTGATTATTATTGAATGATAGATAATCGGACTACTCTATTAATATTATCTGTATTAAAAGAGATAATCGGACTACTGTATTATTATTGAATGATAGATAATCGGACTACTCTATTAATATTATCTGTATTAAAATAGATAATCGGACTACTGTATTATTATTGAATGATAGATAATCGGACTATCTATTAATATTATCTGTATTAAAAAGATAATGAGACTATTGATTATTGAATGATAGATAATCGGACTACTCTATTAATATTATCTGTATTAAAAGAGATAATGTAGACTACTGTATTATTATTGAATGATAGATAATCGGACTACTCTATTAATATTATCTGTATTAAAAGAGATAATCGACTACTGTACTACTCTATTAATATTATCTGTATTAAAAGAGATTACTTGAATGATGAGATAATCGGACTACTCTATTAATATTATCTGTATTAAAAGAGATAATCGGACTACTGTATTATTATTGAATGATAGATAATCGGACTACTCTATTAATATTATCTGTATTAAAAGATAATCGGACTACTGTATTATTATTGAATGATAGATAATCGGACTACTCTATTAATATTATGTATTAAAAAGAGATAATCGGACTATACTGATTATTATTGAATGATAGATAATCGGACTACTCTATTAATATTATCTGTATTAAAAAGAGATAATCGGACTACTGTATTATTATTGAATGATAGATAATCGGACTACTCTATTAATATTATCTGTATTAAAAGAGATAATCGGACTACTGTATTATTATTGAATGATAGATAATCGGACTACTCTATTAATATTATCTGTATTAAAAGAGATAATCGGACTACTGTATTATTATTGAATGATAGATAATCGGACTACTCTATTAATATTATGTGTATTAAAAGAGATAATCGGACTACTGTATTATTATTGAATGATAGATAATCGGACTACTCTATTAATATTATGTGTATTAAAAGAGATAATCGGACTACTGTATTATTATTGAATGATAGATAATCGGACTACTCTATTAATATTATCTGTATTAAAAGAGATAATCGGACTACTGAATTATTATTATTGAATGATAGATAATCGGACTACTCTATTAATATTATCTGTATTAAAAGAGATAATGAGACTACTGTATTATTATTGAATGATAGATAATCGGACTACTCTATTAATATTAATATTACTACTGTATTAAAATGATAGATAATCGGACTACTGTATTATTATTGAATGACTAGATTAATCGGACTACTCTATTAATATTATCTGTATTAAAAGAGATAATCGGACTACTGTATTATTATTGAATGATAGATAATCGGACTACTCTATTAATATTATCTGTATTAAAAGAGACTACTGTATTATTATTGAATGATAGATAATCCGGACTACTCTATTAATATTATCTGTAAAAGATAATCGGACTACTGTATTATTATTGAATGATAGATAATCGGACTACTCTATTAATATTATCTGTATTAAAAAGAGATAATCGGACTACTGTATTATTATTGAATGATAGATAATCGGACTACTCTATTAATATATTATTAAAAGAGATAATCGGACTACTGTATTATTATTGAATGATAGATAATCGGACTACTCTATTAATATTATCTGTATTAAAAAAGATAATCGACTACTGTATTATTATTGAATGATAGATAATCGGACTACTCTATTAATATTATCTGTATTAAAAGAGATAATCGGACCACTACTGTATTATTATTGAATGATAGATAATCGGACTACTCTATTAATATTATCTGTATTAAAAGAGATAATCGGACTACTGTATTATTATTGAATGATAGATAATCGGACTACTCTATTAATATTATCTGTATTAAAAGATAATCGGACTACTGTATTATTTATTGGATGATAGATAATCGGACTACTCTATTAATATTATCTATTAAAAGAATAATCGGATAGAATGATAGATCGGACTACTTAATATTAATATTATCTGTATTAAATGATAAATCGGAAGAGATAAAGAGATAATCGGACTACTGTATTATTATTGAATGATAGATAATCGGACTACTCTATTAATATTATCTGTATTAAAAGAATGATAATAATCGGACTACTGTATTATTATTGAATGATAGATAATCGGACTACTCTATTAATATTATCTGTATTAAAAGATAATGAGACTACTGTATTATTGAATGATAGATAATCGGACAACTTATTAATATTATCTGTATTAAAAGAGATAATCGACTACTGTATTATTATTGAATGATAGATAATCGGACTACTCTATTAATATTATCTGTATTAAAAGAGATAATCGGACTACTGTATTATTATTGAATGATAGATAATCGGACTACTCTATTAATATTATCTGTTAAAAGAGATAATGGACTACTGTATTATTATTGAATGATAGATAATCGGACTACTCTATTAATATTATCTGTATTAAAAAGATAATGAGACTACTGTATTATTAAATGATAGATAATCGGACTACTCTATTAATATTATCTGTATTAAAAGAGATAATCGGACTAAAGAATGATAATAATCGGACTACTACTGTATTAAAAGAGATAATGAGACTACTATTATTGAATGATAGATAATCGGACTACTCTATTAATATTATCTGTATTAAAAGAGATAATGAGACTACTGTATTATTATTGAATGATAGATAATCGGACTACTCTATTAATATTATCTGTATTAAAAGAGATAATACTGTATTATTATTGAATGATAGATAATCGGACTACTCTATTAATTTATCTGAAAAAGAGATAATCGATAGATATATAATCGGACTACTCTATTAATATTATCTGTATTAAAAGAGATAATGAGACTACTGTATTATTATTGAATGATAGATAATCGGACAACTCTATTAATATTATCTGTATTAAAAAAGATAATGAGACTACTGTATTATTATTGAATGATAGATAATCGGACTACTCTATTAATATTATCTGTATTAAAAGAGATAATCGGACTACTGTATTATTATTGAATGATAGATAATCGGACTACTTAATATTATCTGTATAAAAGAGATATCTACTGTATTAAAATGAGATAATCGGACTCTATTAATATTATCTGTATTAAAAAGAATCAGACTACTGTATTATTATTGAATGATAGATAATCGGACTACTCTATTAATATTATCTGTATTAAAAGAGATAATCGGACTACTGTATTATTATTGAATGATAGATAATCGGACTACTCTATTAATATTATCTGTATTAAAAGAGATAATCGGACTACTGTATTATTATTGAATGATATATAATCGGACTACTGTATTAAAAGAGATAATCGGACTAATGTACTATATTATTGAATGATTATCTGTATTAAAAGAGATAATCGGACTACTGTATTATTATTATTGAATGATAGATAATCGGACTACTCTATTAATATTATCTGTATTAAAAGAGATAATGGACTACTGTATTATTATTGAATGATAGATAATCGGACTACTCTATTAATATTATCTGTATTAAAAGAGATAATGAGACTACTGTATTATTATTGAATGATAGATAATCGGACTACTCTATTAATTAAATGATAGATTATCTGTATTAAAAGAGATAATCGGACTAATCGGACTGTATTATTATTGAATGATAGATAATCGGATACGGACTATTAATATTATCTGTATTAAAAGAGATAATCGGACTACTGTATTATTATTGAATGATAGATAATCGGACTACTCTATTAATATTATCTGTATTAAAAGAGATAATCGACTACTGTATTATTATTGAATGATAGATAATCGGACTACTCTATTAATATTATCTGTAAAAGATTAAACTACTGATTATTATTGAATAATAATCGGACTACTGTATTAAAAGAGATTACTTGAATGATAGATAATCGGACTACTCTATTAATATTATCTGTATTAAAATGAATAATCGGACTACTGTATTATTATTGAATGATAGATAATCGGACTACTCTATTAATATTATCTGTATTAAAAGAGATAATCGGACTACTGTATTATTATTGAATGATAGATAATCGGACTACTCTATTAATATTATTATTAAAAGAGATAATCGGACTAATGTATTATTATTGAATGATAGATAATCGGACTACTCTATTAATATTATCTGTATTAAAAAGAGATAATCGGACTACTGTATTGAATTATTGAATGATAGATAATCGGAATGATAGATGTCTACTCTATTAATATTATCTGTATTAAAAGAGATAATCGGACTACTGTATTATTATTGAATGATAGATAATCGGACTACTCTATTAATATTATCTGTATTAAAAGAGATAATCGGACTACTGTATTATTATTGAATGATAGATAATCGGACTACTCTATTAATATTATCTGTATTAAAAGAGATAATCGGATAATTATTATTGAATGATAGATAATCGGACTACTGTATTAAAAGAGAAATCGGATAATGTATTATTATTGAATGATAGATAATCGGACTACTATATTAATATTATCTGTATTAAAAGAGATAATCGGACAACTGTATTATTATTGAATGATAGATAATCGGACTACTCTATTAATATTATCTGTATTAAAAGAGATAATCGGACTACAGTATTATTATTGAATGATAGATAATCGGACTACTCTATTAATATTATCTGTATTAAAAGAGATAATGAGACTACTGTATTATTATTGAATGATAGATAATCGGACTACTCTATTAATATTATCTGTATTAAAAGAGATAATCGGACTACTGTATTATTATTGAATGATAGATAATCGGACTACTCTATTAATATTATCTGTATTAAAAGAGATAATCAGACTACTGTATTATTATTGAATGATAGATAATCGGACTACTCTATTAATATTATCTGTATTAAAAGAGATAATCGGACTACTGTATTATTATTGAATGATAGATAATCGGACTACTCTATTAATATCTGTATTAAAAGAGATAATCGGACTACTGTATTATTATTGAATGATAGATAATCGGACTATTTATTAATATTATCTGTATTAAAAGAGATAATCGGACTACTGTATTATTATTGAATGATAGATAATCGGACTACTCTATTAATATTATCTGTATTAAAGAGATAATTATGTTATTATTAAATTAAATTAAAGAGATAATCGGACTACTGTATTATTATTGAATGATAGATAATCGGACTACTCTATTAATATTATCTGTATTAAAAGAGATAATCGGACTACTGTATTATTATTGAATGATAGATAATCGGACTACTCTATTAATATTATCTGTATTAAAAGAGATAATCGGACTACTGTATTATTATTGAATGATAGATAATCGGACTACTCTATTATTAATATTATCTGTATTAAAAGAGATAATCGGACTACTGTATTATTATTGAATGATAGATAATCGGACTACTCTATTAATATTATCTGTATTAAAAGAGATAATCGGACTACTGTATTATTATTGAATGATAGATAATCGGACTACTCTATTAATATTATCTGTATTAAAAGAGATAATCGGACTACTATTATTATTGAATGATAGATAATCGGACTACTCTATTAATATTATCTGTATTAAAAGAGATAATCGGACTACTGTATTATTATTGAATGATAGATAATCGGACTACTCTATTAATAATATTATCTGTATTAAAAGAGATAATCGGACTACTGTATTATTATTGAATGATAGATAATCGGACTACTCTAATATTATCTGTATTAAAAGAGATAATGAGACTACTGTATTATTATTGAATGATAGATAATCGGACTACTCTATTAATATTATCTGTATTAAAAAAGATAATCGGACTACTGTATTATTATTGAATGATAGATAATCGGACTACTCTATTAATATTATCTAAAGGAATGATTAAAGAAGATAATGGAGACTACTGTATTATTATTGAATGATAGATAATCGGACTAATATTATCTGTATTAAAGAGATAATCTATTAATATTATTGAATGATAGATAATCGGACTACTCTATTAAAAGATCTGTATTAAAGAGATAATCGGACTACTGTATTATTATTGAATGATAGATAATCGGACTACTCTATTAATATTATCTGTATTAAAAGAGATAATCGGACTACTGTATTATTATTGAATGATAGATAATCGGACTACTCTATTAATATTATCTGTATTAAAAGAGATAATCGGACTACTGTATTATTATTGAATGATAGATAATCGGACTACTCTATTAATATTATCTGTATTAAAGAGATAATCGGACTACTGTATTATTATTGAATGATAGATAATCGGACTACTCTATTAATATTATCTGTATTAAAAGAGATAATCGGACTACTGTATTATTATTGAATGATAGATAATCGGACTACTCTATTAATATTATCTGTATTAAAAGAGATAATCGGACTACTGTATTATTATTGAATGATAGATAATCGGACTACTCTATTAATATTATCTGTATTAAAGAGATAATCGATCTACTGTATTATTATTGAATGATAGATAATCGGACTACTCTATTAATATTATCTGTATTAAAAGAGATAATCGGACTACTGTATTATTATTGAATGATAGATAATCGGACTACTCTATTAATATTATTAAAGAGATAATCTACTGTATTAAAAGAATGATAATCGGACTACTGTATTATTATTGAATGATAGATAATCGGACTACTCTATTAATATTATCTGTATTAAAAGAGATAATCGGACTACTGTATTATTATTGAATGATAGATAATCGGACTACTCTATTAATATTATTGTATTGAAAGAGATAATCGGACTACTGTATTATTATTGAATGATAGATAATCGGACTACTCTATTAATATTATCTGTATTAAAAGAGATAATCGGACTACTGTATTATTATTGAATGATAGATAATCGGACTACTCTATTAATATTATCTGTATTAAAAAGAGATAATCGGACTACTGTATTATTATTGAATGATAGATAATCGGACTACTCTATTAATATTATCTGTATTAAAGAGATAATCGGACTCTGTATTATTATTGAATGATAGATAATCGGACTACTCTATTAATATTATCTGTATTAAAAGAGATAATGAGACTACTGTATTATTATTGAATGATAGATAATCGGACTACTCTATTAATATTATCTGTATTAAAAGAGATAATCGGACTACTGTATTATTATTGAATGATAGATAATCGGACTACTCTATTAATATTATCTGTATTAAAAAGAGATAATCGACTACTGTATTATTATTGAATGATAGATAATCGGACTACTCTATTAATATTATCTGTATTAAAAGAGATAATGAGACTACTGTATTATTATTGAATGATAGATAATCGGACTACACTTATTAATATTATCTGTATTAAAAGAGATAATCGGACTACTGTATTATTATTGAATGATAGATAATCGGACTATTAATATTATCTATTAAAATTACTACTGTATTAAAAGAGATAATCGGACTACTGTATTATTATTGAATGATAGATAATCGGACTACTCTATTAATATTATCTGTATTAAAAGAGATAATGAGACTACTGTATTATTATTGAATGATAGATAATCGGACTACTCTATTAATATTATCTGTATTAAAAGAGATAATCGGACTACTGTATTATTATTGAATGATAGATAATCGGACTACTCTATTAATATTATCTGTATTAAAAGAGATAATCGACTACTGTATTATTATTGAATGATAGATAATCGGACTACTCTATTAATATTATCTGTATTAAAAGAGATAATCGGACTACTGTATTATTATTGAATGATAGATAATCGGACTATTAATATTATCTGTATTAAAATAGATAATCGGACTACTGTATTAATTGAATGATAGATAATGGACTACTATTAAAATCTGAGATAATCGGACTACTGTATTATTATTGAATGATAGATAATCGGACTACTCTATTAATATTATCTGTATTAAAAGAGATAATCGGACTACTGTATTATTATTGAATGATAGATAATCGGACTACTCTATTAATATTATCTGTATTAAAAGAGATAATGAGACTACTGTATTATTATTGAATGATAGATAATCGGACTACTCTATTAATATTATCTGTATAAAGAGATAATCGGACTACTATTATTATTATTGAATGATAGATAATCGGACTACTCTATAATATTATCTGTATTAAAGACTACTGTATTATTATTGAATGATAGATAATCGGACTACTCTATTAATATTATCTGTAAAAAGATAATAAATTATTGAGATAATGAGACTACTGTATTATAATTGAATGACTAGATAATAATCGGACTACTCTATTAATATTATCTGTATTAAAAGTAATCGGACTAAATTGAATGATAGATAATCGGACTACTCTATTAATATTATCTGTATTAAAAAGAGATAATCGGACTACTTATTATTGAATGATAGATAATCGGACTACTCTATTAATATTATCTGTATTAAAAGAGATAATCGGACTACTGTTATTATTATTGAATGATAGATAATCGGACTACTCTATTAATATTATCTGTATTAAAAGAGATAATCGGACTACTGTATTATTATTGAATGATCGGATAATCTGACTACGGACTACTCTATTAATATTATCTGTATTAAAAAGAGATAATCGGACTACTGTATTATTATTGAATGATAGATAATCGGACTCTCTATTAATATTATCTGTATTAAAAGAGATAATCGGACTACTGTATTATTATTGAATGATAGATAATCGGACTACTCTATTAATATTATCTGTATTAAAAGAGGACTACTGTATTATTATTGAATGATAGATAATCGGACTACTCTATTAATATTATTGAAAAAGAGATAATCGGATATTATTATTGAATGATAGATAATCGGACTACTCTATTAATATTATCTGTATTAAAAGAGATAATCGGACTACTGTATTATTATTGAATGATAGATAATCGGACTACTCTATTAATATTATCTGTATTAAAAGAGATAATGAGACTACTGTATTATTATTGAATGATAGATAATCGGACTACTCTATTAATATTATCTGTATTAAAAGATAATCGGACTACTGTTATTATTATTGAATGATAGATAATCGGACTACTCTATTAATATTATCTGTATTAAAAGAGATAATCGACTACTGTATTATTATTGAATGATAGATAATCGGACTACTCTATTAATATTATCTGTATTAAAAGAGATAATGAGACTACTGTATTATTATTGAATGATAGATAATCGGACTACTCTATTAATATTATCTGTATTAAAGAGATAATCGGACTACTGTATTATTATTGAATGATAGATAATCGGACTATCTATTAATATTATCTGTATTAAAAGAGATAATCAGACTACTGTATTATTATTGAATGATAGATAATCGGACTATTAATATTATCTGTAAAAGAGATAATCGGACTACTGTATTATTATTGAATGATAGATAATCGGACTACTCTATTAATATTATCTGTATTAAAAGAGATAATCGGACTACTGTATTATTATTGAATGATAGATAATCGGACTACTCTATTAATATTATCTGTATTAAAAGAGATAATCGGACTACTGTATTATTATTGAATGATAGATAATCGGACTACTCTATTAATATTATCTGTATTAAAAGAGATAATCGGACTACTGTATTATTATTGAATGATAGATAATCGGACTACTCTATTAATATTATCTGTATTAAAAGAGATAATCGGACTACTGTATTATTATTGAATGATAGATAATCGGACTACTCTATTAATATTATCTGTTAAAGAGATAATCGGAAAAGAATGATAGATAATCGGACTACTCTATTAATATTATCTGTATTAAAAGATTATTGAATGATAGATAATCGGACTACTCTATTAATATTATCTGTATTAAAAGAGATAATCGATACTGTATTATTATTGAATGATAGATAATCGGACTACTCTATTAATATTATCTGTATTAAAAGAGATAATCGGACTACAGAATTATTATTATTGAATGATAGATAATCGGACTACTCTATTAATATTATCTGTATTAAAAGAGATAATCGGACTACTGTATTATTATTGAATGATAGATAATCGGACTACTCTATTAATATTATCTGTATTAAAAGAGATAATCGGACTACTGAATTATTATTATTGAATGATAGATAATCGGACTACTCTATTAATATTATGTGTATTAAAAGAGATAATCGGACTACTGTATTATTATTGAATGATAGATAATCGGACTACTCTATTAATATTATGTGTATTAAAAGAGATAATCGGACTATTGTATTATTGAAATGATAGATAATCGGACTACTCTATTAATATTATCTGTATTAAAAGAGATAATCGGACTACTGAATTATTATTATTGAATGATAGAAATCGACCACTTACTATTAATATTATCTGTTATTAAAAGAGATAATCGGACTGCTGTAATTATTGAATATTATCTCGGACTGAAAAGATTATTAATTATCTGTAATATTATTAAAATGATAGATAATCGGACTATTAATATTATGTGTATTAAAAGAGATAATCATTACTGTATTATTATTGAATGATAGATAATCGGACTACTCTATTAATATTATCTGTATTAAAAGAGATAATCGGACTACTGTATTATTATTGAATGATAGATAATCGGACTACTCTATTAATATTATCTGTATTAAAAAGAGTATTATTATTGAATGATAGATAATCGGACTACTCTATTAATATTATCTGTATTAAAAGAATGACTAGATTATTATTGGACTAATCGGACTACTCTATTAATATTATCTGTATTAAAAAGAGATAATCGGACTACTGTATTATTATTGAATGATAGATAATCGGACTCTATTAATATTATCTGTATTAAAAGAGATAATCGGACTACTATTTAATTGAATTATAATCGGACTACTCTATTAATATTATCTGTATTAAAGAGATAATCGGACTACTGTATTATTATTGAATGATAGATAATCGGACTACTCTATTAATATTATCTGTATTAAAAGAGATAATCGGACTACTGTATTATTATTGAATGATAGATAATCGGACTACTCTATTAATATTATCTGTATTAAAAGAGATAATCGGACAACTGAATGATAGATAATCGGACTGCTCTATTAATATTATCTGTATTATTATTGAATGATAGATAATCGGACTACTCTATTAATATTATCTGTATTAAAAAGATAATCAGACTACTGTATTATTATTGAATGATAGATAATCGGACTACTCTATTAATATTATCTGTATTAAAAGAGATAATAAATAATGAGACGGACTACTGTATTATTATTGAATGATAGATATTATCGGACTAGATAAAATCTATTAATATTATCTGTATTAAAAGAGATAATCGGACTACTGTATTATTATTGAATGATAGATAATCGGACTACTCTATTATTATTAATGATAGATAAAAAAGAGATAATCGGACTACTGTATTATTATTGAATGATAGATAATCGGACTACTCTATTAATATTATCTGTATTAAAAGAGATAATCGGACTACTGTATTATTATTGAATGATAGATAACTACGGACGGACTACGGACTACTCTATTAATATTATCTGTATTAAAATGAGATAATCGGACTACTGTATTATTATTGAATGATAGATAATCGGACTACTCTATTAATATTATCTGTATTAAAAGAGATAATTATTGAATGATAGATAGATAATCGGACTATTAATATTATGTGAATTACTTATTATTATTGAATGATAGATAATCGGACTACTCTATTAATTAAAAGAGATTATCTGTATTAAAATGATAGATAATCGGACTACTCTATTAATATTATCTGTATTAAAAGAGATAATTATTGAATGATAGATAATCGGACTACTCTATTAATATTATCTGTATTAAAAGAGATAATCGGACTACTGTTATTATTATTGAATGATAGATAATCGGACTACTCTATTAATATTATCTGTATTAAAACTACTGTAGAAATCGGACTACTCTATTAATATTATCTGTATTAAAAGATAATCGGACTTGTATTATTATTGAATGATAGATAATCGGACTACTCTATTAATATTATCTGTATTAAAAGATAATCGGACAACTGTATTATTATTGAATGATAGATAATCGGACTACTCTATTAATATTATCTGTATTAAAAGAGATAATGGACTACTCTATTATTATTGAATGATAGATAATCGGACTACTTTATTAATATTATCTGTATTAAAAGAGATAATCGGACTACTGTATTATTATTGAATGATAGATAATCGGACTACTCTATTAATATTATCTGTATTAAAGAGATAATCGGACTACTGTATTATTATTGAATGATAGATAATCGGACTACTCTATTAATATTATCTGTATTAAAAGAGATAATCGGACTACTGTATTATTATTGAATGATAGATAATCGGACTACTCTATTAATATTATGTGTATTAAAAGAGATAATCGGACTACTCTATTATTATTGAATGATAGATAATCGGACTACTCTATTAATATTATCTGTATTAAAAGAGATAATCGGACTACAGAATTATTATTATTGAATGATAGATAATCGGACTACTCTATTAATATTATGTATTAAAAGAGATAATCGGACTACTGTAAAAGATAGATAATCGGACTACTCTATTAATATCTGTATTAAAAAGAGATAATCGGACTACTGTATTATTATTGAATGATAGATAATCGGACTACTCCCATTAATACTATCTATTAAAAGAGATAATTATCGGACTGTATTAAAAGAGATAATCGGACTACTGTATTATTATTGAATGATAGATAATCGGACTACTCTATTAATATTATCTGTATTAAAAGAGATAATCGGACTACTGTATTATTATTGAATGATAGATAATCGGACTACTCTATTAATATTATCTGTATTAAAGAGATAATCGGACTACTGTATTATTAAAATGATAGATAATCGGACTACTCTATTAATATTATCTGTATTAAAAGAGATAATCGGACTACTGTATTATTATTGAATGATAGATAATCGGACTACTCTATTAATATTATCTGTATTAAAAGAGATAATCGGACTACTGTATTATTCGGACTTGAATGATAGATAATCTATTAATATTATCTGTATTAAAAAGAGATAATCGGACTACTGTATTAATTGATTATAATCGTATTAAAAGAGATAATGAGACTACTCTATTATTATTGAATGATAGATAATCGGACTACTCTATTAATATTATCTGTATTAAAAGAGATAATCGGACTACTGAATTATTATTGAATGATAGATAATCGGACTACTCTATTAATATATCTGTATTAAAAGAGATAATCGGACTACTGTATTATTATTGAATGATAGATAATCGGACTACTCTATTAATATTATCTGTATTAAAGAGATAATCGGACTAGTATTATTATTGAATGATAGATAATCGGACTACTCTATTAATATTATCTGTATTAAAAGAGATAATCGGACTACTGTATTATTATTGAATGATAGATAATCGGACTACTCTATTAATATTATCTGTATTAAAAGAGATAATCGGACTACTGTATTATTATTGAATGATAGATAATCGGACTACTCTATTAATATTATCTGTATTAAAAGAGATAATCGGACTACTGTATTATTATTGAATGATAGATAATCGGACTACTCTATTAATATTATCTGTATTAAAAGAGATAATCGGACTACTGTATTATTATTGAATGATAGATAATCGGACTACTCTATTAATATTATGTGTATTAAAAGAGATAATCGGACTACTGTATTATTATTGAATGATAGATAATCGGACTACTCTATTAATATTATCTGTATTAAAAGAGATAATCGGACTACTGTATTATTATTGAATGATAGATAATCGGACTACTCTATTAATAAAAGAGATTATCTGTATTAAAATGATAGATAATCGGACTACTGTATTATTTATTGAATGATATTATTAATCGGACTACTCTATTAATCTGTTATAATCGGACTATGTAAAATGAGATAATCGGACTACTCTATTAATATTATCTGTATTAAAAGAGATAATATTGAATGATAGATAATCGGACTACTCTATTAATATTATTAAAAGAGATAATCTACTGTATTAAAATGAGATAATCGGACTACTGTATTATTATTGAATGATAGATAATCGGACTACTCTATTAATATTATGTGTATTAAAAAGAGATAATCGGACTACTGTATTATTATTGAATGATAGGATAATCGGACTATCTATTAATATTATCTTATTAAAAGAATAATCGGACTACTGAATATTATTATTGAATGATAGATAATCGGACTACTCTATTAATATTATCTGTATTAAAGAGATAATCGACTACTGTATTATTATTGAATGATAGATAATCGGACTACTCTATTAATATTATCTGTATTAAAAGAGATAATCGGACTACAGAATTATTATTATTGAATGATAGATAATCGGACTACTCTATTAATATTATCTGTATTAAAAGAGATAATGAGACTACTGTATTATTATTGAATGATAGATAATCGGACTACTCTATTAATATTATCTGTATTAAAAGAGATAATCGGACTACTGTATTATTATTGAATGATAGATAATCGGACTACTCTATTAATATTATCTATCTGTATTAAAAGAGATAATCGGACTACTGTATTATTATTGAATGATAGATAATCGGACTACTCTATTAATATTATCTGTATTAAAAGAGATAATCGGACTACTGTATTATTATTGAATGATAGATAATCGGACTACTCTATTAATATTATCTGTATTAAAAGAGATAATCGGACTACTGTATTATTATTGAATGATAGATAATCGGACTACTCTATTAATATTATCTGTATTAAAAGAGATAATCGGACTACTGAATTGAATGATAGATAATCGGACTACTCTATTAATATTATCTGTATTAAAAAGATAATCGGACTACTGTATTATTATTGAATGATAGATAATCGGACTACTCTATATTATTATGTATTAAAAAAGATAATCGGACTACTGTATTATTATTGAATGATAGATAATCGGACTACTCTAAATATTATGTGTTAAAAGAGATAATCGGACTACTGTATTATTATTGAATGATAGATAATCGGACTACTCTATTAATATTATCTGTATTAAAAAGAGATAATCGGACTACTGTATTATTATTGAATGATAGATAATCGGACTACTCTATTAATATTATCTGTATTAAAAGAGATAATCGGACTACTATGTATTATTATTGAATGATAGATAATCGGACTACTCTATTAATATTATGTGTATTAAAGAGATAATCGGACTACTGTATTATTATTGAATGATAGATAATCGGACTACTCTATTAATATTATCTGTATTAAAAGAGATAATCGGACTACTGTATTATTATTGAATGATAGATAAACTACTCTATTAATATTATCTATTAAAAGAGATATCTGTATTATTATTATTGAATGATAGATAATCGGACTACTTAATATTATCTGTATTAAAAGAGATAATCGGACTACAAAATTTATTATTGAATGATAGATAATCGGACTACTCTATTAATATTATCTGTATTAAAAGAGATAATCGGACTACTGTATTATTATTGAATGATAGATAATCGGACTACTCTATTAATATTATCTGTATTAAAAGAGATAATCCGACTACTGTATTATTATTGAATGATAGATAATTATTAAATTATCTGTATAGATAATCGGACTACTCTATTAATATTATGATAGATGTATTAAAAGAGATAATCGGACTACTCTATTATTATTGAATGATAGATAATCGGACTACTATTAATATTATCTGTATTAAAGAGATAATCGGACTGTATTATTATTGAATGATAGATAATCGGACTACTCTATTATTTATCTGTATTAAAAGAGATAATCGGACTACTGTATTATTATTGAATGATAGATAATCGGACTACTCTATTAATATTATCTGTATTAAAAAGAGATAATCGGACTACTGTATTATTATTGAATGATAGATAATCGGACTACTCTATTAATATTATGTGTATTAAAGAGATAATCGGACTACTGTATTATTATTGAATGATAGATAATCGGACTACTCTATTAATATTATCTGTATTAAAAGAGATAATCGGACTACTGTATTATTATTGAATGATGAATAATCGGACTACTCTATTAATATTATATTATTATTAAATGATAGATAATCGGACTACTGTATTATTATTGAATGATAGATAATCGGACTACTGTATTATTATTAATATTATCTGTAATATTAAAAAAAGAGATAATCGGACTACTGTATTATTATTGAATGATAGATAATCGGACTGCTCTATTAATATTATCTGTATTAAAAGAGATAATCGGACTACTACTGTAGATAATCGACTATTATTAATATTATCTGAATTAAAAGAGATAATATTGATGATAGATAATCGGATCTCTATTAAACTATAGATTATCGGACTACTGTATTATTGATTATCTGATTATAATCGGACTACTCTATTAATATTGAATGATCTGTATATTAATAATCTGTATTAAAGAGATAATCGGACTACTGTATTATTATTGAATGATAGATAATCGGACTACTCTATTAATATTATCTGTATTAAAAGAGATAATCGGACTACTGTATTATTATTGAATGATAGATAATCGGACTACTCTATTAATATTATCTGTATTAAAAGAGATAATCGGACTACTGTATTATTATTGAATGATAGATAATCGGACTACTCTATTAATATTATCTGTATTAAAAGAGATAATCGGACTACTGTATTATTATTGAATGATAGATAATCGGACTACTCTATTAATATTATCTGTATTAAAAGAGATAATCGGACTACTGTATTATTATTGAATGATAGATAATCGGACTACTCTATTAATATTATCTGTATTAAAAGAGATAATCGGACTACTGTATTATTATTGAATGATAGATAATCGGACTACTCTATTAATATTATCTGTATTAAAGAGATAATCGGACTACTGTATTATTATTGAATGATAGATAATCGGACTACTCTATTAATATTATCTGTATTAAAAGAGATAATCGGACAATTGTATTATTATTGAATGATAGATAATCGGACTACTCTATTAATATTATCTGTATTAAAAGAGATAATCGGACTACTGTATTATTATTGAATGATAGATAATCGGACTACTCTATTAATATTATCTGTATTAAAAGAGATAATCGGACTACTGACTAATAATCGGACTACTCTATTAATATCTGTAAAGAGATAATACTACTTATTGAATGATAGATAATCGGACTACTCTATTAATATTATCTGTAATAAAAGGATAATCGGACTACTGTATTATTATTGAATGATAATAATCGGACTACTCTATTAATATTATCTGTATTAAAAGAGATAATGAGACTACTGTATTATTGATTGAATGATAGATAATCGGACTACTCTATTATTATTATGATAGTAATTAAAAGAGATAATGAGACTACTGTATTATTATTGAATGATAGATAATCGGACTACTCTATTAATATTATTGTATTAAAAGAGATAATCGGACTACTGTATTATTATTGAATGATAGATAATCGGACTACTCTATTAATATTATCTGTATTAAAAGAGATAATCGGACTACTGTATTATTATTGAATGATAGATAATCGGACTACTCTATTAATATTATCTGTATTAAAAGAGATAATGAGACTACTGTATTATTATTGAATGATAGATAATCGGACTACTCTATTAATATTATCTGTATTAAAAAGAATGATAATCGGACTACTGTATTATTATTGAATGATAGATAATCGGACTACTCTATTAATATTATGTGTATTAAAAGAGATAATCGGACTACTGTATTATTATTGAATGATAGATAATCGGACTACTCTATTAATATTATCTGTATTAAAAGAGATAATCGGACTGGATTATTATTGAATGATAGATAATCGGACTATCTATTAATGATTAAAGATAATCGGACTACTGTATTGATTGAATGATAGATAATCGGACTACTCTATTAATATTATCTGTATTAAAAAAGAGATAATCGGACTACTGTATTATTATTGAATGATAGATAATCGGACTACTCTATTAATATTATCTGTATTAAAAGAGATAATCGGACTACTGTATTATTATTGAATGATAGATAATCGGACTACTCTATTAATATTATCTGTATTAAAAGAGATAATGAGACTACTGTATTATTATTGAATGATAGATAATCGGACTACTCTATTAATATTATCTGTATTAAAAGAGATAATCGGACTACTGTATTATTATTGAATGATAGATAATCGGACTACTCTATTAATATTATCTGTATAAAAGAGATAATCGGACTACTGTATTATTATTGAATGATAGATAATTCGGACTACTCTATTAATATTATCTGTATTAAAAGAGATAATGAGACTACTGTATTATTATTGAATGATAGATAATCGGACTACTCTATTAATTATTGTATTAAAGATAATCGGACTACTGTATTATTATTGAATGATAGATAATCGGACTATGTATAAAGAGATAATCGGACTACAGATTATTGAATGATAGATAATCGGACTACTCTATTAATATTATCTGTATTAAAAGATAATCGGACTACTGTATTATTATTGAATGATAGATAATCCGGACTATTATTAATGATAAAAGATAATCGGACTACTATTATTAATATTATCTGTATTAAAAATATTATATTAAAAGAGACTACTACTATTATTATTGAATGATAGATAATCGGACTACTCTATTAATATTATGTGTATTAAAAGAGATAATCGGACTACTGTATTATTATTGAATGATAGATAATCGGATTATCTGTATTAAAATTATCGGACTACTGTATTAAAATGAGATAATCGGACTACTGTATTATTATCTGAATGATAGATAATCGGACTACTCTATTAATATTATCTGTATTAAAAATTAGATAATCGGACTACTGTATTATTATTGAATGATAGATAATCGGACTACTCTATTAATATTATCTGTATTAAAAGAGATAATTGACTACTGTATTATTATTGAATGATAGATAATCGGACTACTCTATTAATATTATCTGTATTAAAAGAGATAATCGGACTACTGTATTATTATTGAATGATAGATAATCGGACTACTCTATTAATATTATCTGTATTAAAAGAGATAATCGGACTACTGTATTATTATTGAATGATAGATAATCGGACTACTCTATTAATATTATCTGTATTAAAAGAGATAATCGGACTACTGTATTATTATTGAATGATAGATAATCGGACTACTCTATTAATATTATCTGTTATTAAAGAGACTGCTAATCGTATTAAAGACTAATGAGTATTATTATTGAATGATAGATAATCGGACTCTTATTAATATTATCTGTATTAAAAGAGATAATGAGACTACTGTATTATTATTGAATGATAGATAATCGACCACTCTAATAATATTATCTGTATTAAAAGAGATAATGAGACTACTGTATATTATTGAATGATAGATAATCGGACTACTCGGACTCCAGACTACTCTATTAATATTATCTGTATTAAAAGAGATAATCGGACTACTGTATTATTATTGAATGATAGATAATCTATTAATATCTGTATTAAAAGAGATAATCGGACTACTGTATTAATTGAATGATAGATAATCGGACTCAGACTACTTATTAATATTATCTGTATTAAAAGAGATAATCGGACTACTACTGTATTATTATCTGAATGATTAAAAGATAATCGGACTACTTTATTGAATATTATCTGTATTAAAAGAGATAATGAGACTACTGTATTATTATTGAATGATAGATAATCGGACTACTCTATTAATATTATCTGTATTAAAAGAGATAATCGGACTACTGTTATTATTATTGAATGATAGATAATCGGACTACTCTATTATTAATATTATCTGTATTAAAAGAGATAATGAGACTACTGTATTATTATTGAATGATAGATAATCGGACTACTCTATTAATATTATCTGTATTAAAAGAGATAATCGGACTACTGTATTATTATTTGAATGATAGATAATCGGACTACTTCTATTAATATTATCTGTATTAAAAGAGATAATCGGACTACTGTATTATTGAATGATAGATAATCGGACTATCTATTAATATTATCTGTATTAAAAGAGATAATCGGACTACTGTATTATTATTGAATGATAGATAATCGGACTACTCTATTAATATTATCTGTATTAAAAAGAGGACTAATCGGAATGATAGATAATCGGACTGTAAAGAGATAATGAGACTACTCTTTATTATTGAATGATATTCTATTAATATTATCTGAATGATTATTGAATGATAATCGGACTACTCTATTAATATTATCTGTATAAAGAGATAATAAAATTATTGAGATAATCAGACTACTGTATTATTTATTGAATGATAGATAATCGGACTACTGTATTAATATAGATAATCGGACTACTCTATTAATATCTGTATTAAAATAATCGGACTACTATTATTAAATGATAGATAATCGGACTACTCTATTATTATTGAATGATAGATAATCGGACTACTCTCTATTAATATTATCTGGACTATTAAAAGAGATAAATCGGACTACTGTATATTATTGAATGATAGATAATCGGACTACTCTATATTAATATTGTATTAAAAGAGATAATCGGAATAAAAATGAGATAATCGGACTACTCTATTAATATTATCTGTATTATTATTGAATGATAGATAATCGGACTACTCTATTATATAATATTATCGGACCACTGTATTAAAATTGAATGATAAATCGGACTACATATTAATATTATCTGTAATCGGACTACTTATTGAATGATAGATAATCGGACTACTCTATTAATATTATCTGTATTAAAAGAGATAATCGGACTACTGTATTATTATTGAATGATAGATAATCGGACTACTCTATTAATATTATCTGTATGTATAAAGAGATAATCGGACTAATCTGAGATCTTGTATTATTATTGAATGATAGATAATCGGACTACTCTATTAATATTATCTGTATTAAAAAGAGATAATCGGACAACTATATTATTGAATGATTAATCGGACTTTATTAATATTATCTGTATTAAAAGAGATAATCGACTACTGTATTATTATTGAATGATAGATAATCGGACTACTCTATTAATATTATCTGTATTAAAAGAGATAATCGACTACTGTATTATTATTGAATGATAGATAATCGGACTACTTATTAATATTATCTGTATTAAAAGAGATAATCGGACTACAGTATTATTATTGAATGATAGATAATCGGACTACTCTATTAATATTATCTGTATTAAAAGAAGATAATCCGGACTACTTAAATTAGAGATAGATAATCGGACTACTGTATTAATATTATCTGAATGATAATCGGACTAATTATGGAATGATAGATAATCTATTAATATTATCTGTATTAAAAGAGATAATCGGACTACTGTATTATTATTGAATGATAGATAATCGACCACTCTATTAATATTATCTGTATTAAAAAGAGATAATCGGACTACTGTATTATTATTGAATGATAGATAATCGGACCAATCGGACTACTATTAATATTATCTTTATTAAAAGAGATAATCGGACTACTGTTATTATTGAATGATAGATAATTTGGATGATAATATTATAATCGGACTACTCTAAAAGAGATAATCGGACTACTGTATTATTATTGAATGATAGATAATCGGACTACTCTATTAATATTATCTGTATTAAAGAGATAATGAGACTACTGTATTATTATTGAATGATAGATAATCGGACTACTCTATTAATATTATCTGTATTAAAAGAGATAATCGGACTACTGTATTATTATTGAATGATAGATAATCGGACCTCTATACTTATCTATTAATAATATCTGTGTATTAATGATAGATAATCGGACTACTCTATTAATACTGTATTAAATTATTGAATGAATGATAGATAATCGGACTACTCTATTAATATTATCTTTATTAAAAGATAATCGGACTACTGTATTATTATTGAATGATAGATAATCGGACTACTCTATTAATATTATCTGTATTAAAAGAGATAATCGGACTACTGTATTATTATTGAATGATAGATAATCGGACTACTCTATTAATATTATCTTGTAAATAAGCAAAAGAGACAAAATGACGTAACAAAATATTATTGAAAAAAATATTGAATGATTAGTTTGGTATATTCTTGGAAGACTGTTTCCTGCATAATGGGTATTAAATATCAGTATTAAAATTCAATTTCTTAATCTACTACTTCCCCGTATTATTATTGAATGATAGATAATCGGACTTACTCTATTAATATTATCTGTATTAAAAGAGATAATCAGACTACTGTATTATTATTGAATGATAGATAATCGGACTACTCTATTAATATTATCTGTATTAAAAAGAGATAATCGGACTACTACTGTATTATTATTGAATGATAGATAATCGGACTGTATTATTATTGGATGATTAATATTATTAATATGTATTAAAAGAGATAATCGGACTACTGTATTATTATTGAATGATAGATAATCGGACTACTCTATTAATATTATCTGTATTAAAAGAGATAATCGGACTACTGTATTATTATTGAATGATAGATAATCGGACTACTCTATTAATATTATCTGTATTAAAAGAGATAATCGGACTACTGTATTATTATTGAATGATAGATAATCGGACTACTCTATTAATATTATCTGTATTAAAAGAGATAATCGGACTACTGTATTATTATTGAATGATAGATAATCGGACTACTCTATTAATATTATCTGTATTAAAAGAGATAATCGGACTCGACTCTATTATTATTGAATGATAGATAATCGGACTATCTATTAATATTATCTGTATTAAAGAGATAATCGGACTATTATTATGAATGATAGATAATCGGACTACTCTATTAATATTAAAAGATAATCGGACTACTCTATTAATATATCTATTAAAAGGAGATATTATTATTGAATGATAGATAATCGGACTACTCTATTAATATTATTGTATTAAAAGATAATCGGACTACTGTATTATTATTGAATGATAGATAATCGGACTACTCTATTAATATTATCTGTATTAAAGAGATAATCGGACTACTGTATTATTATTGAATGATAGATAATCGAATGACTACTCTATTAATATTATCTGTATTAAAAGAGATAATAATCGACCACTGTATTATTATTGAATGATAGATAATCGGACTACTCTATTAATATTATCTGTATTAAAAGAGATAATCGGACTACTGTATTATTATTGAATGATAGATAATCGGACTACTCTATTAATATTATCTGTATTAAAAGAGATAATCGGACTACTGTATTATTATTGAATGATAGATAATCGGACTACTCTATTAATATTATCTGTATTAAAAGAGATAATCGACTACTGTTATTATTATTGAATGATAGATAATCGGACTACTCTATTAATATTATCTGTATAAAAGAATGATCGGACTACTGTATTATTATTGAATGATAGATAATCGGACTACTCTATTATTATTATTGTATTAAAGGGAACTTCTATTATTATTATTGATGATGATACTACTCTATTATTATTGAATAATTATTATTGAATGATAGATAATCGGACTACTCTATTATTATCTGTATTAAAAGAGATAATCGGACTACTGTATTATTATTGAATGATAGATAATCGGACTACTCTATTAATATTATGTGTATTAAAGAGATAATCGGACTACTGTATTATTATTGAATGATAGATAATCGGACTACTCTTAATATTATCTGTATTAAAGAGATAATCGGACTACTGTATTATTATTGAATGATAGATAATCGGACTACTCTATTAATATTATCTGTATTAAAAGATAATCGGACTACTGTATTATTATTGAATGATAGATAATCGGACTACTCTATTAATATTATCTGTATTAAAAGAGATAATCGGACTACTGTATTATTATTGAATGATAGATAATCGGACTACTCTATTAATATTATCTGTATTAAAAGAGATAATCGACTACTGTATTATTATTGAATGATAGATAATCGACTATTTATTAATATTATCTGTATTAAAAGAGATAATCGGACTACTGTATTATTATTGAATGATAGATAATCGGACTACTCTATTAATATTATCTGTATTAAAATGAGATAATCGGACTAAAAGAGATAATGACTACTCTATTAATATTATCTGTACTAGACAACTGTATTATTATTGAATGATAGATAATCGGACTACTCTATTAATATTATTCTGTATTAAAGAGATAATGATAATCGACTACTTTTAATATTATTATTGAATAATCGGATAGATAATTGGATAATGGTTTCTATTAATATTATCTGTATTAAAGAGATAATGAGACTACTGTATTAATATTATCTGTATTCGGAAGAGATAATCTGTATTAAAGACGATAGTAACTGGGTATTATTATTGAATGATAGATAATCGATTACTCTATTAATATTATCTGTATTAAAAATAATGAGATAATGAGACTATATGTATTATTATTGAATGATAGATAATCGACTACTTTATATTAAATATTATCTGTATTAAAAGAGATAATGAGACTACTGTATTATTATTGAATGATAGATAATCGGACTTCTCTATTAATATTATCTGTATTAAAAGAGATAATGAGACTACTGTACTATATTATTATTGAATGATAGATAATGGACTACTTGTATTAATATTATGTGTATTAAAAGAGACAATGAGACTACTGTATTATTATTGAATGATAGATAATCGGACTACTCTATTATATTATCTGTATTAAAAGAGATAATGAGACTACTGTATTATTATTGAATGATAGATAATCGGACTACTCTATTAATATTATCTGGTATTAAAAGAGATAATGAGACTACTACTGTATTATTATTGAATGATAGATAATCGGACTACTAATCGGATTATCTATTAATATTATCTGTATTAAAATGAGATAATCGGACTCACTTAATATTATCTTATTATTGAATGATAGATAATCGGACCACTCTATTAATATTATCTGTATTAAAAGAGATAATGAGACTACGGACTACTGTATTATTATTGAATGATAGATAATTGATAGATAATCGGACTAATCTACTCTATTAATATTATCTGTATTAAAAGAGATAATGAGACTAATGTATTATTATTGAATGATAGATAATCGGACTACTCTATTAATATTATCTGTATTAAAAGAGATAATCAGACTACTGTATTATTATTGAATGATAGATAATCGGACTATCTTCCTATTAATATTATCTGTATTAAAAGAGATAAAAGAGATAATACTGTATTATTATTGAATGATAGATAATCGGACTACTCTATTAATATTATCTGTATTAAAAGAGATAATCGACTACTGTATTATTATTGAATGATAGATAATCGGACTACTCTATTTCATTAATATTATCTGTATTAAAAGATAGATAATCAGACTACTGTAAAAAGAGATTATTATTGAATGATAGATAATCGGACTACTCATTATTATTATCTGTATTAAAGAGATAATGAGACTACTGTATTATTATTGAATGATAGATAATCGGACTATTTGTTGAATATTATCTGTATTAAAAGAGATTATCGGACTAAATTATTGAAATGATAGATAATCGGACTGCTCTATTAATATTATCTGTAATATTAAAAGAGATAATCGGACTGCTCTATTATTATTATTGAATGATAGATAATCGGACTAAATGATAATATCTGACGATAAAAGAGACAAAGGGTATCGGACTACTGTATTATTATTGAATGATAGATAATCGACTACTCTATTAATATTATCTGTATTAAAAAGAGATAATGAGACTACTATATTATTATTGAATGATAGATAATCGGACTACTCTATTAATATTATCTGTATTAAAATAAAAATTTATTGAGATAGATAATTATCGGACTATTAAAAGAGATAATATTATTATTATTGAATGATAGATAATCGGACTGCTGTATTAATATTATCTGTATTAAAAGAGATAATGGACTACTGTATTATTATTGAATGATAGATAATCGGACTCTATTAATATTATTGTTAAAAGAGATAATCGACTAAATTATTATTGAATGATAGATAATCGATAAATATTATCGTGTATTAAAAGAGATAATCGGACCACTGTATTATTGAATGATAGATAATCGGACTACTCTATTAATATTATCTGTATTAAAAGAGATAATCGGACTCCTGTATTATTATTGAATGATATAATCGGACTACTTATTAATATTATCTGTATTAAAAGAGATAATCGGACTACTGTATTATTATTGAATGATAGATAATCGGACTACTCTATTAATATTATCTGTATTAAAAGAGATAATCGGACCACTGTATTATTATTGAATGATAGATAATCGGACTACTCTAATAATATTATCTGTATTAAAAGAGATAATCGGACTACTGTATTATTATTGAATGATAGATAATCGGACTAGATAATCGGACTACTAATATTATTGAATGATTATCGACTACTCAGAATATTATTTTAGAAAAGAGATAATCGGACTACTGTATTATTGAATGATAGATAATCGGACTACACTATTAATATTATCTGTATTAAAGTAATGAGACTGCTGTATTATTATTGAATGATAATAATCGGACTACTGTATTAATATTATCTGAATAAAAAGATAATGAGACTACTGTACTATTATTGAATGATAGATAATCGACTATTAATATTATCTGTATTAAAAAGAGATAATCGGACCACTGTATTATTATTGAATGATAGATAATCGGACTACTCTATTAATATTATCTGTATTAAAAGAGATAATCGATCAATATTATTATTGAATGATAGATATTGTATTATTATTGAATGATAAAAGATAATCGAACTGTATTATTATTGAATGAAGATATTATCTTAATATTAAAAGAGATAATGAGACTACTGTATTATTATTGAATGATAGATAATCGGACTACTCTATTAATATCTGTATTAAAAGAGATAATGAGACTACTGTATTATTATTGAATGATAGATAATCGACCACTCTATTAATATATTATCTGTATTAAAAGAGATAATCGGACAACTGTATTATTATTGAATGATAGATAATCGACTACTCTATTAATATTATCTGTATTAAAAGAGATAATAGACTACTGTATTATTATTGAATGATAGATAATCGGACTACTCTATTAATATTATCTTTATTAAAAGAATCGATAATTATTATTGAATGATAGATAATCGGACTATTATTATTGAATATCGGACTGCATTATTATTGAATGATGATTATCGACTACTCTTATTAATATTATCTGTATTAAAAGAGATAATGAGACTACTGTATTATTATTGAATGATAGATAATCGGATTCACTCTATTAATATTATCTGTATAAAAGAGATAATCGGACTACTGTATTATTATTGAATGATAGATAATCGGATCTACTCTATTAATATTATCTGTATTAAAAAGAGATAATCAGACTACTGTATTATTATTGAATGATAGATAATCGGACTTACTCATTAATATTATCTGTATTAAAGAGATACCGACTATTGTATTATTATTGAATGATAAATAATCGACTACTCTATTATTATCTGTATTAAAAGAGATAATCGGACAATTGTATTATTATTGAATGATAGATAATCGACCAATTTCTATTAATACAGGTATTAAAAGAGATAATCGGACTACTCTATTATTATTGAATGATAGATAATCGACCACTTCATTAAATATTATGTGCATTAAAAGAGACAATCGGACCACTGTATTATTATTGAATGATAGATAATCGGACTACTCTATTAATATTATCTGTAATAAAGAGAGATAATTATCTGTATTATTGAATGATAGATAATCGGACTACCTATTAATATTATTGAATAAAAGAGAAATCGAACTACTGCAATATTATTGAATGATAGATAATCTGGACAATTAAAATCTTATTAAAAGAAAAGAGACATAACGTATTATTATTGAATGATAGATAATCGGACTACTCTATTAATATTATCTAAATTAAAAGAGATAATCGGACTACTGTATTATTATTGAATGATAGATAATACATACTAGACTAAAAGAGATAATGAACATCTGTAATATAAAAATCGTTAATTCATACTACTGTATTATTATTGAATGATAGATAATAATGACTACTAATTAATATTATGTGTATTAAAAGAGATAATCGACTACTGTATTATTATTGAATGATAGATAATCGGACTTCTTTATTAATATTATCTGTATTAAAAGAGATAATCGACTACTGTATTATTATTGAAACGATAGATAATGATTACTTATTAATATTATCTGTATTAAAAGAGATAATGAGACTACTGTATTATTATTGAATGATAGATAATCGGACTGTTCAATTAATATTATGTAATAAAAAGAGATAATCGGACTACTGTATTATTATTGAATGATAGATAATCGGACTACTATAATATTATCTGTATTAAAAGAGATAATGAGACAACTGTATATTATTATTGAATGATAGATAATCGGACTTAAACTTAATATTATAAAAGAGATAATGAGACATTAAAAATATTGAATGATAATAATCGGACTACTATTTATTATTAAAAGAAGATAATCGGACTACTAAGTTATTGAATGATAGATAACGAGTATTAAAATAGATAATATTAAAAAGAGACTTAGACTACTATTATTATTGAATGATAGATAATCGACTACAACATTAATATTATTATCTGTAATAAAGAGATAATGAGACTACTGTTAGTTATTATTGAATGATAGATAATCGACTGTAACATTAAAATTATCTGTATTAAAAGAGATAATCGGACTACGTATTATTATTGAATGATAGATAATCGACTACTTTATTAATATTATCTGTATTAAAGATAATGAGACTACTGTATTATTATTGAATGATAGATAATCGACTATTTATTAATATTATCGATTAAAAGAGATAATCGGACTACTGTATTATTATTGAATGATAGATAATCGACTACTTCCTATTAATATTATCTGTATTAAAAGAGATAATGAGACTACTGTATTATTATTGAATGATAGATAATCGGACTACTTATTAATATTATCTGCATTAAAAGAGATCATGAGACTACTGTATTATTATTGAATGATAGATAATCGGACTACTTATTAATATTATCTGTATTAAAAAGAGATAATCGGACTATTGTATTATTATTGAATGATAGATAATCGGACTTTTCTATTAATTATTGAAATGAGACAATGAGACTAAAATAATATTGAATGAATTAAAAATATTATCTGTATTAAAAGAGATAATCGAAAGATATTATTATTGAATGATAGATAATCGGACTACTATCTATTAAAATTATCTGAATTAAAAGAGAATAATCGGACTACTGAATTATTATTATTGAATGATAGATAACGGACAATAACTCTATTAATATTATCTGTATTAAAAGAGATAATGAGACTACTGTATTATTATTGAATGATAGATAATCGGACTACTCTATTAATATTATCTGTATTAAAAAAGATAATCGACTACTGTATTATTATTGAATGATAGATAATCGGACTAATTAATTAATATTATCTGTATTAAAAAGAGATAATCAGACTACTGTATTATTATTGAATGATATTCAATCGGACCACTCTATTAATATTTCTGTATTAAAAAGATAATCACTACTGTATTATTATTATTGAATTTTAGATAATCGATTTCACTATTAATATTATCTGTATTAAAAGAGATAATGAGATGAGCTGTATTATTATTGAATGATAGATAATCGGACTATATATAGATAATAAATAGCAAATTATATTCAAGGCAACCGTAATAACTTCAATTATAAATAACATATATTGAATTATATTAATTCGGGAAAGACAATATTTCAAGTGAAATTCATCAAAAATTGCTACTTTCGTGATCATCCTGGGGCAGAATGAAGATACTCCCTGATTTTTCTATAACTTGAAATCTCAGATGTTATTTTTCTAATAATGCTGATGATATTTCCTAAGATTTCATTTGAATAATTCGTTCGCCGAAAACATAATTCAAATAATAGTCTGTTAGAGAATTTTCAATTTCAAAGTGAAAAATAATAAGCGTACACATACCTTGACAAATATTCCTCGTAATTCCCCTTGTAATCATTTTCAAAGTACTGAAATAGCCAACAGTAAACATATGCTTATATTTCGGGTAACTTGCCATAGATCTCAGTTCTGAACGACGAACTTTATGTCCAACAGCAACAGTGAACATCCGGACACCTCTTATTTTAAGACTGTGAGCCGTCATTTTAGTTAACTTTGAATTAGATGATTTCCGTCTGTGACAACAATGGCGACATTCGGCGCATATTTTCGATCTCCGTTTGTTCTTCGAAACACTTTGTGGAGGAGTTTAAGTGCGTAATGGGTATTTGTACCTCCTCTTAGATACTTGAGCTTTTTAATTGCGCTTTCAATTGATATTTGTTTCTATAATGATTAAGATGGAAGTTAACGTATGCACGATTACTGAATGAAACAACAGCAACACGCACTTTTTTTACGGCCTATTTTCCAAGAGCGAATGATATTTATCAGGAATTTCTTAACCCTACGGAAATTTCCCTTTCCAACACTTCCAGAATTATCAAGCACAAACGCAACATCAGCGACAGCATACTTACAACCTACAAAAAATGAAAGAATAGCGAAAATAATCTTTAAATGTAATCTGTGAGAAAATATGAAAAGAATATTTCATTTTTCAAAATACCAGTTGAAGTTTTCTTAATTTCAATCCTTGAAAGAATATTTCGATGAATTACAAAATTACAAAAGAAATATATAATGATGTAACGAAGCAAAATTGATGGTAATGTCAAATATTCCACTGAAACCTTAGTGAATCTAATGAGGGAACATCTATACTAAAAGGAATTGACATTTCTCGTTCATTATTTCATATTATCATAGGAATTATGATATCATGGGTGACATATGGTGAGCAAGATGTTAACTAATAGGAATAAATGGCTTATGTTCTACAGAAATTGGACAAGTTTATTAGATTAAAATATTCGATTTTCCCGCCTGATAGTTTGTTAGAATAATATTCTAAAGTATATTAATATTCACTTTGTATATTTCAATAATATATATACCAGCCCCATGTATAATATACATGTTTTATGTGAATTAAATTTACGTAACAAAACTTTCAACTTAATTTAAATCGAATCCTTGTCACATAACTTTTATTTTTTATTTAGCTATTTGATAAGCACATAGGAATTATCAAATCTAAGATGAAATAAAATCACGAGATATTACTCACGATAGATTAATTGAGGACGTGCCGCTGAAAATTGAAATAAAACATCTGATTAGATATATGTAGTTTTTTACTTTATCGATAATTGAATTAAACTTAAATTCAAAATTTACAAAATACGCTGCACATATATTTTCTCTTCCAACGATAGCATTTTATTTAAGTAACGAAACATTATTGGCATAGTCATCTAAAATAACGTTCAATATTGGATCGGGTCATATTTTTTACAATGTCATCTCGCCGTCTCTATGGCTAGCCTTTGACAAGCAGTTGAATTCAGTCATCTTTTGAAAGAAATATAAATATCCGAATTTGCTGACGTACTTATTTGCACCTAGCCTGACTATAAAAGGCAACACTCATGTCAACATTCATCATTGTATAATCATTTAAGCTCTTTCAAATTATTTCGCTGTCAAACGTTTGAATTGCATAGTGAATGATAGATAATAAATAGCAAATTATATTCAAGGCAACCGTAATAACTTCAATTATAAATAACATATATTGAATTATATTAATTCGGGAAAGACAATATTTCAAGGGAAATTCATCATAAACTGCTACTTTCGTGATCATCCTGGGGCAGAATGAAGATACTCCCTGATTTTTTCTATAACTCGAAATCTCAGATGTTATTTTTCTAATAATGCTGATGAGATTTCCTAAGATTTCATTTGAATAATTCGTTCGCCGAAAACATAATTCAAATAATAGTCTGTTAGAGAATTTTCGAATTTCAAAGTGAAAAATAATAAGCGTACACATACCTTGACAAATATTCCTCGTAATTCCCCTTGTAATCATTTTCAAAGTACTGAAATAGCCAACAGTAAACATATGCTTATATTTCGGGTAACTTGCCATAGATCTCAGTTCTGAACGACGAACTTTATGTCCAACAGCAACAGTGAACATCCGGACACCTCTTATTTTAAGACTGTGAGCCGTCATTTTAGTTAACTTTGAATTAGATGATTTCCCGTCTGTGACAACAATGGCGACATTCGGCGCATATTTTCGATCTCCGTTTGTTCTTCGAAACACTTTGTGGAGGAGTTTAAGTGCGTAATGGGTATTTGTACCTCCTCTTAGATACTTGAGCTTTTTAATTGCGCTTTCCAATTGATATTTGTTTCTATAATGATTAAGATGGAAGTTAACGTATGCACGATTACTGAATGAAACAACAGCAACACGCACTTTTTACGGCCTATTTTCCAAGAGCGAATGATATTTATCAGGAATTTCTTAACCTTACGGAAATTTCCCTTTCCAACACTTCCAGAATTATCAAGCACAAACACAACATCAGCGACAGCATGCTTACAACCTACAAAAAAAGTAAACAAGAGCGAAATAATTTTTAAATATTTCACGTAATCTTTGAGAAAATATGAAAAAAATATTTAATTTTCTCTAAGTGCCAGTTGAAGTTTTCTTAATTTTGTTCCTCGAAAGAATATTTCGATGAATTAAAAATTACAAGAGAAATATATAAACATATAACCGAGCGAAATTAAGAGTAATATCAAATATTCGGTTGAAATACTGGATAATATAATGAGGTAAATATTTACTTCCTTTTCAGCAATTTTACAATTTTCTTTAATCATTTCACATTATGATTCGAATTATGACATCATGGGTGATATATGATGAGCAAGATATTATTGATAGGAATAAATGGCTAATATCCGTCAGAATTCGGTTCATTTTATTAGATTAAATTATTCGATTTTTTTCGCCTGATAGTTTGTTAGTATAATATTCTAAAATATATTAGTTTGAATTTTGTATATTTCAATGATATATACCCTCTCCATATATACTATACATTTTGCTACTTGAATCATTAATTTCGAATTTTACGTAATATTACATCCAAACTTAATTTAAATCCAATCCTTGTCAGATAATTTTTATTTTTATTTAGCTATTTGATATACACATAGGAATTATCAAATGAAAGATGAAATAAAATCACGAGATATTACTCACGATAGATTAATTGAGGACGTGCCACTGAAAATTGAAATAAAACATCTGATTAGATATATGCAGTTTTTTACTTTATCAATAATTGAATTAAACTTAAATTCAAGTTTTACAAAATTCGCTGCAGATATATTCAGTGATCTTGTGAACGAAATATAAATATCAAATTGTTGACGTGCTTATTTGCAACTACTCTAATTATAAGCGGCAACTCTCATATCAATATTCATCACTGTAAAGACGTTTAAATTATTTTCACATATTTCGCTGTCAAACGTTTGAATTACATAGCAAATGACAGATAATAAATAGCACATTATATTGAAGGCAACCGTAATAAATTCGAATATAAATAAAATATATTGAATTATATTAATTCGGGAAAGACAATATTTCAAATGACATTCATCATACACTGCTACTTTCGTGATTATCCTGGGGCAGAGTGAAAAGACTCTCCTGATTTATTCTGTATCTCAAATTCTCAGATGTATTATTTTCTAATACTGTTTATGATATTTCCTATGATTTCATTTGAATAATTCGTTCGCCGCAAATATAATTTAAATAAGAAGCTGTTAGAAAATGTTCGAATTTCAAAGTGAAAATAATTAACATACATACCTTGACAAATATTCTTCGTAATTCCCCTTGTAATCGTTTTCAAAGCATTGAAATTGCCAACAGTAAACATATGCTTATATTTCGGGTAACTTGCGATAGCTCTCAGTTCTGAACGACGAACTTTATGTCCAATAGCAACACTGAACATGCGGACCCCTCTTCTTTTAAGACTGCGAGCCGCCTTTTAGTTAACCTTGAATTAGATGATTTCCGTCTGTGACAACAATGGCGATATTCGGCGCATATTTTCGATCTCCGTTTGTTCTTCGAAACACTTTGTGGAGGAGTTTAAGTGCGTAATGGGTATTTGTACCTCCACTTCGATATTTGAGCTTTCTAATTGCGCGTTTCAATTGATATTTGTTTCTGTAACGATTAAGATGGAAGTTAACGTATGCATAATTACTGAATGAAACAACAGCAACACGCACTTTATTCCGGCCTATTTTCCAATAGTGAATGATATTCATCAGGAAATTCTTAACCTTACGGAAATTTCCCTTTCCAACACTTCCAGAATTATCAAGCACAAACACAACATCAGCGACAGTACGCGTGCAACCTACAGAAAAGAAAGAAAAATGAGCGAAAATAACCTCTAAATATTTCACGTATTCTTTGAGAAAATAAAAATATACTTAATTTTATCGAAATATCAGTTGTAGTTTTCTTAATTTCGATCCTCGAATGAGAATTTCCAGGAATTACAAAATAGCAAGAGAAATATATAAACATATAACCAAGCGAAATTCGAGTAATATCAAAAATTCAGTTGAAATACTGGAGAATCCAATGAGAGAACATCTTTACTAAAGGAATTTTATATTTCTCTTTCATTATTTCCCATTATCAAGCGAATTATGACATTATGGGTTATATATCCTGAGCAAGATATTAACTAATAGCAATAAATGCCTTATATCTCTCAGAATTTGGATCACTCTTTTTGATTAAAAATATTCGATATTCTTGCCTCTTAATTTGTTAGTAAATATTCTAAAGTATATTAATTTGCACAAGAGAAATATATAAACATGTAACCAAGCCAAGTTAAGATTAATTTCAAATATTCAGTAGAATTACCGGCGAACCTAATGAGGGAAAACTTTACTAACCATTTAAGGATTTTACAATTTTCGTAAATCATTTCACATTATGATTCGAATTTTACATCATGGGTGATATATGATGAGCAAGATATTACTGATAGGAATAAATGGCTAATGTCCCTCAGAATTTGGATCATTTTATTAGATAAAATTATTCGATTTTTTCGCCTGATATTTTGTTAACATAATATTCTAAATAATATTAGTTTGCATTTTGTATATTTTAATGATATATACCGACTCCATATATACTATAAATTTTGTTACTTGAATCATTAATATCGAATTTTACGTAACATTACATTCAAACTTAATTTAAATCCAATCCTTGTCACATAATTTTTATTTTTATTTAGCTATTTGATATACACATAGGAATTATCAAATGAAAGATGAAATAAAATCACGAGATATTACTCACGATAGATTAATTGAGGACGTGCCACTGAAAATTGAAATAAAACATCTGATTATATATGCAGCTTTTACGTTATAGACAATTGAGTTAACTTAAATTCAAATTTTACTAAATTCGCTCCACACATTTTTCTTTTTTCAACAATAGTATTTCATTTAATAAACAAAACATTATTGGCATCTTCATTTAAAATAACTTTCAACATTGTATCGGGTAATATCTTTTACAATGTCAATTCTCCGTCTATATAGCTAACCTCTGACAAGCAGTTGAATTTCGTCGTCTTCTGAAGGAAATATAAATATCCGAATTTGCTGACGTGCTTATTTGCAGCTAGTCTAATTATAAGCGTCAACACTCATATCAAGAGTTATCACTGTATAAACATTTAAACTATTTCCACATATTTCGCTGTTAAACGTTTGAATTGCATAGCGAATGATAGATAATAAATAAGAACAGCAACACGCACTATTTTTTACGGCCTATTTATTATGTGCAAGAGCTGTATTATTATTGAATGATAGATTATCATTAATTTATCTATTAAAAAGACAATCGGACCAATTATTATTGTTGAATGATAGATTCCAGAATTATTAATATTGTATTAAAAAGAGATAATCGACAGCATTATTATTGAATGACAGATAATCGACCACAAAATTAAAATAATAATCGGACCACTGTATTATTATTGAATGATAGATAATTCTACTCGCATAGAAAATCTATGAAAAGAGATAATTTCATTTTTCAAAAATAGATAATCAGTTTTATTAATATTATCCTATTAAAGAATATTTCGATGAATTACAAAATTAGAAAATCGAAATATATAATGATCTGTATTAAAAGAGAAATTGACCACTGTATTATTATTCCATGATAGAAAACCTTAGTGAATCTAATGAAAGAGGAACAACTATTATTAAAAGGAAGATGACATTTTCGTTTATTATTATCATATTATCAGAGGAATTATCTATATTATTGAATGATAGATAATGAGCTATTAATTATTGAATGAATAAATTCAGTACTTAATCATTATTGAATGAATAAATTCAGTACTAAATCATGAATTGAATGAATAATTGAATGAATAAATTCAGTACTTAATCATTATTGAATGAATAAATTCAGTACTTAATCATTATTGAATGAATAAATTCAGTACTTAATCATTATTGAATGAATAAATTCAGTACTTAATCATTATTGAATGAATAAATTCAGTACTTAATCATTATTGAATGAATAAATTCAGTACTTAATCATTATTGAATGAATAAATTCAGTACTTAATCATTATTGAATGAATAAATTCAGTACTTAATCATTATTGAATAATAAATTCAGTACTTAATCATTATTGAATGAATAAATTCAGTACTTAATCATTATTGAATGAATAAATTCAGTACTTAATCATTATTGAATGAATAAATTCAGTACTTAATCATTATTGAATGAATAAATTCAGTACTTAATCATTATTGAATGAATAAATTCAGTACTTAATCATTATTGAATGAATAAATTCAGTACTTAATCATTATTGAATGAATAAATTCAGTACTTAATCATTATTGAATGAATAAATTCAGTACTTAATCATTATTGAATGAATAAATTCAGTACTTAATCATTATTGAATGAATAAATTCAGTACTTAATCATTATTGAATGAATAAATTCAGTACTTAATCATTATTGAATGAATAAATTCATTCAGTATTGAATGAATAAATTCAGAATTAATTAAATGAATAAATTCAACTTAATCATTATTGAATGAATAAATTCAGTACTTAATCATTATTGAATGAATAAATTCAGTACTTAATCATTATTGAATGAATAAATTCAGTACTTAATCATTATTGAATGAATAAATTCAGTACTTAATCATTATTGAATGAATAAATTCAGTACTTAATCATTATTGAATGAATAAATTCAGTACTTAATCATTATTGAATGAATAAATTCAGTACTTAATCATTATTGAATGAATAAATTCAGTACTTAATCATTATTGAATGAATAAATTCAGTACTTAATCATTATTGAATGAATAAATTCAGTACTTAATCATTATTGAATGAATAATTCAGTACTTAATCATTATTGAATGAATAAATTCAGTACTTAATCATTATTGAATGAATAAATTCAGTACTTAATCATTATTGAATGAAAATTCAGTAAATTCAGTACTAAATAATCATTATTGAATGAATAAAATTCAGTACTTAATCATTATTGAATGAATAAATTCAGTACTTAATCATTATTGAATGAATAAATTCAGTAGTAATCATTATTGAATGAATAAATTCATAAATCATTATTGAATGAATAAATTCAGTAATCATTATTGAATGAATAAATTCAGTACTTAATCATTATTGAATGAATAAATTCAGTACTTAATCATTATTGAATGAATAAATTCAGTACTTAATCATTATTGAATGAATAAATTCAGTACTTAATCATTATTGAATGAATAAATTCAGTACTTAATCATTATTGAATGAATAAATTCAGTACTTAATCATTATTGAATGAATAAATTCAGTACTTAATCATTATTGAATGAATAAAATCAGTACTTAATCATTATTAATGAATAAATTCAGTACTTAATCATTATTGAATGAATAAATTCAGTACTTAATCATTATTGAATGAATAAATTCAGTAATCATTATTGAATGAATAAATTCAGTACTTAATCATTATTGAAAATGAATAAATTCAATAAATTCAGTACTTAATCATTATTGAATGAATAAATTCAGTACTTAATCATTATTGAATGAATAAATTCAGTACTTAATCATTATTGAATGAATAAATTCAGTACTTAATCATTATTGAATGAATAAATTCAGTACTTAATCATTATTGAATGAATAAATTCAGTACTTAATCATTATTGAATGAATAAATTCAGTACTTAATCATTATTGAATGAATAAATTCAGTACTTAATCATTATTGAATGAATAAATTCAGTACTTAATCATTATTGAATTAAATTGAAATGATTGAATGAATAAATTCAGTACTTAATCATTATTGAATGAATAAATTCAGTACTTAATCATTATTGAATGAATAAATTCAGTACTTAATCATTATTGAATGAATAAATTCAGTATTTATTGAATTAAATATTGAATGAATAAATTCAGTACTTAATCATTATTGAATGAATAAATTCAGTACTTAATCATTATTGAATGAATAAATTCAGTACTTAATCATTATTGAATGAATAAATTCAGTACTTAATCATTATTGAATGAATAAATTCAGTACTTAATCATTATTGAATGAATAAATTCAGTACTTAATCATTATTGAATGAATAAATTCAGTACTTAATCATTATTGAATGAATAAATTCAGTACTTAATCATTATTGAATGAATAAATTCAGTACTTAATCATTATTGAATGAATAAATTCAGTACTTAATCATTATTGAATGAATAAATTCAGTACTTAATCATTATTGAATGAATAAATTCAGTACTTAATCATTATTGAATGAATAAATTCAGTACTTAATCATTATTGAATGAATAAATTCAGTACTTAATCATTATTGAATGAATAAATTCAGTACTTAATCATTATTGAATGAATAAATTCAGTACTTAATCATTATTGAATGAATAAATTCAGTACTTAATCATTATTGAATGAATAAATTCAGTACTTAATCATTATTGAATGAATAAATTCAGTACTTAATCATTATTGAATGAATAAATTCAGTACTTAATCATTATTGAATGAATAAATTCAGTACTTAATCATTATTGAATGAATAAATTCAGTACTTAATCATTATTGAATGAATAAATTCAGTACTTAATCATTATTGAATGAATAAATTCAGTACTTAATCATTATTGAATGAATAAATTCAGTACTTAATCATTATTGAAATAAATAAATTCAGTAAATCATTATTGAATGAATAAATTCAGTACTTAATCATTATTGAATGAATAAATTCAGTACTTAATCATTATTGAATGAATAAATTCAGTACTTAATCATTATTGAATGAATAAATTCAGTACTTAATCATTATTGAATGAATAAATTCAGTACTTAATCATTATTGAATGAATAAATTCAGTACTTAATCATTATTGAATGAATAAATTCAGTACTTAATCATTATTGAATGAATAAATTCAAAATCATTATTGAATGAATAAATTCAGTCATTATTGAATGAATAAATTCAGTACTTAATCATTATTGAATGAATAAATTCAGTACTTAATCATTATTGAATGAATAAATTCAGTACTTAATCATTATTGAATGAATAAATTCAGTACTTAATCATTATTGAATGAATAAATTCAGTACTTAATCATTATTGAATGAATAAATTCAGTACTTAATCATTATTGAATGAATAAATTCAGTACTTAATCATTATTGAATGAATAAATTCAGTACTTAATCATTATTGAATGAATAAATTCAGTACTTAATCATTATTGAATGAATAAATTCAGTAATTTAATCAATTGAATGAATAAATCAGTACTTAATCATTATTGAATGAATAAATTCAGTACTTAATCATTATTGAATGAATAAATTCAGTACTTAATCATTATTGAATGAATAAATTCAGTACTTAATCATTATTGAATGAATAAATTCATTATTTAATCATTATTGAATGAATAAATTCAGTACTTAATCATTATTGAATGAATAAATTCAGTACTTAATCATTATTGAATGAATAAATTCAGTACTTAATCATTATTGAATGAATAAATTCAGTAAATTAATCATTATTGAATGAATAAATTCAGTACTTAATCATTATTGAATGAATAAATTCAGTACTTAATCATTATTGAATGAATAAATTCAGTACTTAATCATTATTGAATGAATAAATTCAGTACTTAATCATTATTGAATGAATAAATTCAGTACTTAATCATTATTGAATGAATAAATTCAGTACTTAATCATTATTGAATGAATAAATTCAGTACTTAATCATTATTGAATGAATAAATTCAGTACTTAATCATTATTGAATGAATAAATTGAATCATTATTGAATGAATAAATTCAGTACTTAATCATTATTGAATGAATAAATTCAGTACTTAATCATTATTGAATGAATAAATTCAGTACTTAATCATTATTGAATGAATAAATTCAGTACTTAATCATTATTGAATGAATAAATTCAGTACTTAATCATTATTGAATGAATAAATTCAGTACTTAATCATTATTGAATGAATAAATTCAGTACTTAATCATTATTGAATGAATAAATTCAGTACTTAATCATTATTGAATGAATAAATTCAGTACTTAATCATTATTGAATGAATAAATTCAGTACTTAATCATTATTGAATGAATAAATTCAGTACTTAATCATTATTGAATTATTATGTATTACTACTGTATTATTATTGAATGATAGACAATCGGACTACTCTATTAATATTATGTGTATTAAAAAAGAGATAATCGACTATTGTATTATTATTAATGATGATAGATAATCGGACTACTCTATTAATATTATCTGTATTAAAGAGATAATCGTACTACTGTATATTATTGAACGATAGATAATGGACTACTCTATTAATATTATCTGTTAAAAAGAGATAATGAGACCACTGTGTATTATAAATTCGAATGATAGATAATCGACCACTATTAATATTATCTGCATAAAAGAGATAATCGACTACTGTATTATTATTGAATGATAGATAATCGGACTACTTATTAATATTATCTATTAAAAAAGAGATAATCGGACAACTGTATTATTATTGAATGATAGATAATCGGGACTACTCATTAATATTATCTGTATTAAAAGAGATAATGAGACTACTCTGTATTATTATTGAATGATAGATAACGACAATTATTCTATTAATATTATCTGTATTAAAAGAGATAATCGGACTAATGTATTATTAATATTGAATGATAGATAATCGGACTACTCTATTATTATCTGTATTAAAAGAGATAATGAGACTACTGTATTATTATTGAATGATAGATAATCGACCACTTATTAATATTATCTGTATTAAAAGAGATAATCGACTACTGTATTATTATTGAATGATAGATAATCGGACTACCTCTATTAATATTATCTGTATTAAAGAGATAATCGACCATTGTATTATTATTGAATGATAGATAATCGGACTACTCTATTATATTATCTGTATAAAAGAGATAATGAGACCACCGTATTATTATTGAATGATAGATAATCGGACCACTTATTAATATTATCTGTATTAAAAAAGAGATAATGAGACTACTGTATTATTATTGAATGATAGATAATCGAACTACTCTATTAAAGAGATATCTGACTATTAAAAGAGATAATCGGAGATAATGACTATTATTATTGAATGATAGATAAATCGGACTAGAAATATTATTATCTGTATTAAAAGAGATAAAAAATCGAACTACAATATTATTATTGAATGATAGATTCTCGGAAGACCACTTCCCTTAATATTATCTGACTAAATCGCAGATAATGAGACTACTGTATTATACTATTGAACGATAGATAATCGGACTACTCTATTAATATTATCTGTATTAAAAGAGATAATACCGACTACTGTATTATTATTGAATGATAGATAATCGGACTACTTATTAATATTATCTGTATTAAAAGAGATAATGAGACTAATGTATTATTATTGAATGATAGATAATCGGACTACTCTATTAATATTATGGTATTAAAAGAGATAATGAGACTACTGAATTATTATTGAACGATAGATTGAATGATAGATAAAAGAGATAATCGGACTACTATATTAATGATAGATTTCTATTATTAAAAGAAAAGAATGAGACTACTGTATTATTATTGAATGATAGATAATCGGACTACTTATTAATATTATCTGTATTAAAAGCGACAATGAGAATACAGTATTATTATTGAATGATAGATAATCGACTACTCATTAAATATATTATATTAAAAGAGATAATGAGGCAACTGTATTATTATTGAATGATATATAATCGACTACCTATTAATATTATCTGTATTAAAAGAGATAATGAGACTACTTCATTATTATTGAATGATAGATAACGGACTACTTATTAATATTATCTGTACAAAAGAGATAAATGGACTACTGTTATTATTGAATGACAGCTAATCGACCACTCTATTAATATTATCTGCATTAAAAGAGATAATGAGACTACTGTATTATTATTGAATGATAGATAATCGGACTACTCTATTAATATTATCTTTGTATTAAAGAGATAATGTGAGACTATTATTATTGAATGATAGGATAATCGGACTACTTATTAATATTATCTAGTATTAAAAGAGACAATCGGATCAATAATGTATTATTATTGAATGATAGATAAATTTAGACTACTTCTATTAATATTATCTGTATTAAAAGAGATAATCGACTACTGTACATTATTGAATGATAGATAATCGACTACTCTATTAATATTATCTGTATTAAAAGAGATAATGAGACTACTGTATTAATATTGAATGATAGATAATCCGACTACCTATTAATATATCTGTATTAAAAGAGATAATCGGAATACTGTATTATTATTGATTGATATACAATCGGACTACTCTCTATTAATATTATCTGTAAAAAAGAGATAATGAGACTACTGTAATATTATTGAATGATAGATAATCGACTACTTCCTATTAATATTATCTGTTCAGCAAAAGAGATAATCAGACTAACTGCATATTATTGAATGACAGATAATCGGACTACTCTATTAATATTATCTGCATAAAAGAGAAATGAGACTACTCTATTATTGAATGATAGATAATCGGACTAATTAATATTATCTGTATTAAAAGAGACAATGAGACTACTGTATTATTATTGAATGATAGATAATGGACTACTCTATTAATATTATCTGTATTAAAAAGAGATAATGAGGACCATTGTATTATTATTGAATGATAGATAATCGGACGACACTATTAATATTATCTGTATTAAAAGAGATAAATCGGACTACTGTATTATTATTGAATGATAGATAATCGACTCATTTCTTATTAATATTATCTGTATTAAAAGAGATAATGAGACTACTGTATTATTATTGAATGATAGATAATCGAATTACCCATTAATAATATCTGTATTAAAAGAGATAATGAGACTTACCGTATTATTATTGAATGATAGATAACGGGACTACTCTATTAATATTATCAGTATTAAAAGAGAATGAGACTACTGTATTATTATTGAATGATAGATAATCAGGACCACTTATTGAATATTATCTGGGTATTAAAGAGACAATGAGACCTACTGGTATTATTATTGAACGATAGGATAATCGACTACTCTATTAATATTATCTGCATTAAAAGAGATAATGAGACTACCGTATTATTATTGAATGATATATAATCGGACCACTCTATTAATATTATGTGTAATAAAAGAGATAATCGACCATTGTAATATTATTGAATGATAGATGTTTTTGACTCTGCTATTTGTTTATCTATTTGTATTAAAAGAGATTATTATTACCACATTATTATTATTATTATGATAGATAATCGACTAGTTTGTTAATATTATCTGTATTAAAAAGAGATAATGAGATCCCCTGTATTATTATTGAATGATAGATAATCGAACTATTATTAATATTATCTATTAAAAGAGATTGAGACTGCTTTTATTATTGAAATGATAGATAATCGGATATTATTAATATTATCTATTAAAAAGAGATAATCGACCATTGTATTTTTATTGAATGATAGATAATTTCTACCTCTTTTGATATTATTCGTATTAAAAGAGATAATCACTACTGCATTATTATTGAATGATGATAATTGACTCTGCTGGTTAATATTATCTGTATCTTTTGACAATGAGATAGGTATTATTATTGAATATAGATAATCACTATTATTAATATTATCTGTATTAAAAAGAGATTTGAGACTACTGGTATTATTTTTGAATGATAGATAAATCGGACCATTATTATTAATATTATCATTATTAAAAGAAATAATGACTACTGTATATTATTGAATGATTTGATAATCGACTACTTATTAATATTATCTGTATTAAAAGAGATAATCGACTATTGTATTATTATTGAATGATAGATTGTTTCACTACCTCTATTAATATTATCTGTATTAAAAGAGATAATTATCTACTATTATTTTTGAATGATAGAT
>CAHIKZ030002084.1:7500-20000 GCA_903632075.3 Acanthosepion pharaonis | reverse complement strand
GTGTTTTGAGACAGTTTTACAACCTCTTTTGAAGAGGTTCATTATTATTATTATTATTATTATTATTATTATGTTTTGAGTCTGCTAGTTTGTTTTGCATCCTCTTTTGATATTACCTGAGGTTATTATTAAATTATTAAAGATTATTATTATTATTATTATGTTTTGAGTCTGCTAGTTTGTTTTACAACCTCTTTTGATATTACAGAAAATTATTATTAGGGTTGGATGTTATTATTATTATTTTGTTTTGCTTTTTGTATTATTTGTGAGGTAGAAATTGCATCCTGTTCTATTACCAGAGTCTTCATTATTATTAATATTAAAGATTTTTGAGTTGTACTAGTTTATTATTACAACCTTATGTTTTGATTGTTTTCAACCTCTTTTGTATTAGGTTATTAAATTATTATCCTGTTCTCAACCAGAGTCTTCAAGAGTTTGTTTATCTTAAAGAGGTTGGACTGTATTATTATTATTATTGTTTTTATTTCGAGTTGTTAGGTTTTGATTGCATCCTGTTCTTTTACCAGAGTCTTTGAGATTACAGAAAATCTTAAAGAGGTTGGATTATTATTATTATTATTACTGTTTTTGAGTCTGAGTTTGTTTTAGAAATTGCATCTGATATTACTGTTTATTATTATTATTATTATTATTATTATTATTTTTTTCAGTCTGCTAGTTTGTTTAATCCTTTTTGATATTACCTAGGTTTATTATTATTACTTATTATTATTATTATTACTGTTTTGTTTTCGAGTTGTGAGGTTTGTTTTGCATCCTGTTCTCAACCAGAGTATTATTATTAGACAGAAAATCTTAAAGAGGTTTTGACTCTATTATTTGTTATTACTGTTTTGCTTTCCTAGAGTTTATTATTAGGTATTAATTGCATCCTTATTCTCAACCAGAGTCTTCAAGAGACAGAAAATCTTAAAGAGGTTGGACTTATTATTATTATTACTGTTTTGCTTTCGAGTTGTGAGGTTGAAATTGCATCCTGTTCTCAACCAGAGTCTTCAAGAGACAGAAAATCTTAAAGAGGTTGGACTGTATTATTATTATTTTTATTCGAGTTGTTATTTATTATTATCATCCTGTTTTCAAGTCTGTCTTCAAGAGACAAAAATTTTAAAGAGGTTGGACTTATTATTATTATTATGTATTGCTTTCGAGTTGTTAGGTATGTTTTGATCCTGTTCTTGTTTTACAACCTCTTTTGACAGAAAATCTTAAAGAGGTTGGATTATTATTATTATTATTGTTTTGTTTTCGAGTTGTGTTTGTTTTGCATCCTGTTTTGATATTACCAGAGTATTAAGAGACAGAAAATCTTAAAGATGTTTTGACTCTGCTATTTTTATTTACTGTTTTTTTTCGAGTTGTGAGGTATTAATTATTATCCTTATTCTTAATTATTAGTATTTTTGAGACAGTTTGTTTTTAAAGAGGTTGGACTGTATTATTATTATTACTGTTTTGCTTATTATTATTCGAGTTGTGAGGTAGAAATTGCATCCTGTTCTCAACCAGAGTCTTAAGAGACAGAAAATCTTAAAGAGGTTGGACTGTATTATTATTTTATTACTGTTTTGATTTACCTTGTGTGAGGTAGAAATTGCATCCTGTTCTCAACCAGAGTCTTCAAGAGACAGAAAATCTTAAAGAGGTTAGACTGTATTATTATTATTACTGTTTTGCTTTATTAGTTGTGAGGTTTTTCTGCATCCTGTTCTCAACCAGAGTCTTCAAGAGACAGAAAATCTTAAAGAGGTTGGACTGTATTATTATTATTATTATGTTTTGCTTTCTAGTTGTGAGGTAGGTCTTTTGAATTACCTAGTCTTCAAGAGATTAATCTTTAAGATTATTATTATTATTACTGTTTTGTTTTGAGTCTCAAGAGACAGAAAATCTTAAAGAGGTTGGACTGTATTATTATTATTACTGTTTTGTTTTCGAGTTGTGAGGTTGAAATTGCATCCTGTTCTCAACCAGAGTCTTCAAGAGACAGAAAATCTTAAAGAGGTTGGACTGTATTATTATTATTATTTTGTTTTTTTATTATTATTGTTATCATGAGGTAGAAATTGCATCCTGTTCTCAACTTTTTTGATATTACCTAGTCTTCAATTAGACATTAAATTATTAAAGAGGTTTTGACTGCTATTATTATTATTACTGTTTTTTCGATTTCGAGTTGTGAGGTTATTATTAATTGCATCCTGTTCTTTTTTGACCAGAGTTTGTTTTTCTCAGACAGAAAATATTAAAGAGGTTGGACTATATTATTATTATTATTATTTTTATTATGTTTTGAGTCTGTTTTGTTTAGAAATTGCATCCTACCTTCTTATTATTATTATTATCATTATTATTATCTTATGTTTTGAGTTCTGCTAGACAGAAAATCTTTTGAAGAGGTTGGACTGTATTATTATTATTACTGTTTTATGTTTCGAGTTGTGAGGTTTTTTGCATCCTGTTCTCAACCAGAGATAAGAGACAGAAAATTTAAAGAGGTTGGACAGATTAAATTATTGTTTTGCTATGAGTCTTTGTTTTACCTGTTTGATATTACCTAGGTATTATTATTATTATTATCATTATTTTATTATTATTATTATGTTTTCGAGTTGTGAGGTAGTTTGCATCCTGTTCTCAACCTAGAGTCTTCAAGAGACAGAAAATCTTAAAGAGGTTGGACTGTATTATTATTATTACTGTTTTATTTTCGAGTTGTTAGGTAGAAATTGCATCCTGTTCTCAACCAGAGTCTTCAAGAGACAGTTTTATCTTAAAGAGGTTGGACTGTATTTATTATTATTACTGTTTTATTTTTCGAGTTGTATGTTTAGAAATTGCATCCTGTTCTCAACCAGAGTCTTCAAGAGACAGAAAATCTTAAAGAGGTTGGACTTTTTATTATTATTATTATTGTTATTATTATTATTATTATTATTTTTTGGTAGAAATTGTTCCTGTTCTCAACCAGAGTCTTCAAGAGACAGAAAATCTTAAAGAGGTTTGTTTTATCTTTTGATGGACTGTATTATTATTATTACTTATTTTGCTTTCTGAGTTTGTTTTACAGGTAGAAATTGCATCCTGTTCTTAACCAGAGTCTTATTAGAGACAGAAAATTGTTAAAGAGGTTGGACTGTATTATTATTATTATTATTATTTTGCTTTATTATTTTGAGGTAGAAATTGCATCCTGTTCTCAACCATTACCTAGAGACAGAAAAATCTTAAGATTATTATTATTATTATTATTATGTTTTGAGAGGTAGAAAATTTGTTTTCCTGTTTGATCAACCTGGACTTATTATTATTATTAATCTTAAAGATTATTATTATTATTATTTTTAGTCTGTTTTGCTTTCGAGTTTTTGATGAGGTATTAAATTGCATCCTGTTCTCAACCAGAGTCTTCAAGAGACAGAAAATCTTAAAGAGGTTGGACTGTATTATTATTATTATTTTTTTCAAGTTGTGAGGTAAATTTGTTCTCAACAAGACTTTTTTGGACTTATTATTATTATTATTTTTATTTTATTGTGAGGTAGAAATTGCATCCTGTTCTCAACCAGAGTCTTCAAGAGACAGAAAATCTTAAAGAGGTTGGACTGTATTATTATTATTATTATTACTATTTTTGTTTTCGAGTTTGTGAGGAAAATTTAAAGCTATCATTATTATTATTATTAAAAATTGCATCCTGTTCTCAACCAGAGTCTTCAAGAGACAGAAAATCTTAAAGAGGTTGGACTGTATTATTATTATTACTGTTTTATCTTTCGAGTTGTTAGGTAGAAATTGCATCCTGTTCTCAACCAGAGTCTTCAAGAGACAGAAAATCTTAAAGAGGTTGGACTGTATTATTATTATTACTGTTTTGCTTTCGAGTTGTGAGGTAGAAATTGCATCCTGTTCTCAACAAGAGTTTGTTTAATCTTAAAGAGACATTATTATTAAATCATTTTAAGAGTTTGTGAGGTAGAAATTGCATCCTGTTTACAACCAGAGTTTTTAGACAGAAATTATTAAAGAGGTTGGACTGTATTATTATTATTATTATTTTATTTTTGAGTTGTGAGGTAGAAATTGCATCTGTTCTCAACCTAGAGTCTTCAAGAGACAGAAAATCTTAAATGTTTTTGGACTGTATTATTATTATTATTTTTTTTACTTTCTGAGTTGTTAGGTAGAAATTGCATCCTGTTCTTATGTTTTTTTTCTTCAAGAGACAGAAAATCTTAAAGAGGTTATTATGTATTATTATTATTATTATTATGTTTTGTTTTCGTTGTTGTGAGGTTGAAATTGCATCCTGTTCTCAACCAGAGTCTTCAAGAGACAGATTAATCTTAAAGAGGTTGGACTGTATTATTATTATTACCTTTTGATTTCCTTGTGAGGTAGAAATTGCATCCTTTCTCAAACCAGAGTTTTCAGAGACTTTTTCTTAAAGAGGTTGGACTGTATTATTATTATTATTATGTTTTATTATTTCGAGTTGTTTTGGTAGAAATTGCATCCTGTTCTCAACCAGAGTCTTCATTAGACAAAATTATTATTCTTAAAGAGGTTGGACTATTATTATTATTATTATTATTTTTTTTAGAAATTTCCCAAAGTAGAGCCTTGTTAGGTATTAATTTTGCATCCTGTTCTCAAACCAGAGTCTTCAAGAGACAGAAAATCTTAAAGAGGTTGGACTGTTATTATTATTATTTGCTGTTTTTTTATTTTCTTTGAGTTGTGAGGTAGAAATTGCATCCTGTTCTCAACCAGAGTCTTCAAGAGACAGAAAATCTTAAAGAGGTTGGACTATTATTATTATTATTACTGTTTTGCTTTTTTTTTGTGAGGTAGAAATTGCATCCTGTTCTCAACCAGAGTCTTCAATTATTATTATTATGTTTTGCTTTGCTGAGTTGTTTAAAATTGCATCCTTTAAAGAGACTTGGACTGCAAATTTATTATTATTATTATTATTTTATTTTTTTTTCTGAGTTGTGAGGTAGAAATTGCATCCTGTTCTCAACCAGAGTCTTCAAGAGACAGAAAATCTTAAAGAGGTTGGACTGTATTATTATTATTACTGTTTTGCTTTCGAGTTGTGAGACAGAAAAAAAATTGCATCCTGTTCTCAACCAGAGTCTTCAAGAGACAGAAAATCTTAAAGAGGTTGGACTGTATTATTATTATTATTACTGTTTTTTCGAGTTGTGAGTTGCATCCTATATCAACCAGAAATTGCATCCTGTTCTTATTATTATTATTGTTTTGTTTCAAGAGACAGTAAAATTGCTTCCTGTTCAGGTTGGACTGTATTATTATTATTACTGTTTTATTATTTTAAAAAGTTGTGAGGTATAAATTGCATCCTGTTCTCAACCAGAGTCTTCAAGAGACAGAAAATCTTAAAGAGGTTGGACTGTATTATTATTATTACTGTTTTGCTTTCGAGTTGTGAGGTAGAAATTGCATCCTGTTCTCAACCAGAGTCTTCAAGAGACAGAAAAATCTTAAAGAGGTTGGATTATTTATTGGATTATTATTATTACTGTTTTTTTTCGAGTTGTGAGGTTTTAATTGCATCCTGTTCTCAACCAGAGTCTTCAAGAGACAGAAAATCTTAAAGAGGTTGGACTGTATTATTATTATTATTATGTTTTCTCAGTTGTGAGGTAGAAATTGCATCCTGTTCTCAAACTTCAAGTTAGAAAATCTTAAGAGACAAAAACTGTTTTGTTTGTGAAAAATTAGGTTGGACTTAAATTATTATTATTATTATTGTTTTGCTTTCTTTTTGTGAGAAAATTGCATCCTGTTCTCAACCAGTCTTCAAGACAGAAAAATCTTAAAGAGGTTGGACTGTATTATTATTATTACTGTTTTACTTTCGAGTTGTGAGGTAGAAATTGCATCCTGTTCTCAACAAGAGTCTTCAAGAGACAGAAAATCTTAAAGAGGTTGGACTGTATTATTATTATTACTGTTTTGCTTTCGAGTTGTGAGGTAGAAATTGCATCCTGTTCTCAACCAGAGTCTTCAAGACAGAAAATCTTAAAGAGGTTGGACTGTATTATTATTATTACTGTTTTGCTTTCGAGGTTGTGAGGTAGAAATTGCATCCTGTTCTCAACCAGAGTCTTCAAGAGACAGAAAATCTTAAAGAGGTTGGACTGTATTATTATTATTACTGTTTTGCTTTCGAGTTGTGAGGTAGAAATTGCATCCTGTTCTCAACCAGAGTCTTCAAGAGACAGAAAATCTTAAAGAGGTTGGACTGTATTATTATTATTTTTGCTGTTTTTTGTGAGGTAAAATTGCATCCTGTTCTCAACCAGAGTTTCTTTCGAGTTTATGAGGTTGGACTGTAATTATTATTACTGCATCCTGTTCTCAACCAGAGTCTTCAAGAGACAGAAAATCTTAAAGAGGTTGGACTGTATTATTATTATTACTGTTTTGCTTTCGAGTTGTGAGGTAGAAATTGCATCCTGTTCTCAACCAGAGTCTTCAAGAGACAGAAAATCTTAAAGAGGTTGGACTGTATTATTATTATTACTGTTTTGCTTTTCGAGTTGTGAGGTAGAAGCATCCTGTTCTCAACCAGAGTCTTCAAGAGACAGAAAATCTTAAAGAGGTTGGACTGTATTATTATTATTATTATTTTGCTTTCGAGTTGTGAGGTTTAGAAATTGCATCCTGTTCTCAAATTTGTCTTCAAGAGACAGAAAATCTTAAAGAGGTTGGACTGTATTATTATTATTACTGTTTTGCTTTTAGTTTTGTGATTGCATCCTGGTCTCAAATTGCATCCTGTTCTTAAAGAGAGTGGACTTCATTATTAGACAGAAAATCTTTAAAGAGGTTCCTGTTCTCAACAAGAGTCTTCAATAGACAGAAAATCTTATTATTATTACTTATTTATTATTATACTGTTTTGCTTTCGAGTTGTGAGGTAGAAATTGCATCCTGTTCTCAACCAGAGTCTTCAAATGAGACAGAAAATCTTAAAGAGGTTGGACTGTATTATTATTATTACTGTTTTGTTTTCCTTTCGAGTTGTGAGGTAGAAATTGCATCCTGTTCTCAACAAGAGTCTTCAAGAGACAGAAAATCTTAAAGAGGTTGGACTGTATTATTATTATTATTACTGTTTTATTTCGAGTTGTGAGGTAGAAATTGCATCCTGTTCTCAACCAGAGTCTTCAAGAGACAGAAAATCTTAAAGAGGTTGGACTGTATTATTATTATTATTACTGTTTTAAAAAAAGTTGTGAGGTAGAAATTGCATCCTGTTCTCAACCAGAGTCTTCAAGAGACAGAAAATCTTAAAGAGGTTGGACTGTATTATTATTATTACTTTTTGCTTTTTTCGAGTTGTGAGGTAGAAATTGCATCCTGTTCTCAACCAGAGTCTTCAAGAGACAGAAAATCTTAAAGAGGTTGGACTGTATTATTATTATTATTATTGTTTTATTTCGAGTTGTGAGGTAGAAATTGCATCCTGTTCTCAACCAGAGTTCTCAACCATTATTATTACTGTTTTGCTTTTGAAGAGTCTTCAACAAGACAGAAAATAGAAAAGAGGTTGGACTGTATTATTATTATTATTAAATTTTTCTTTCGAGTTGTGAGGTAGAAATTGCATCCTGTTCTCAACCAGAGTCTTCAAGAGACAGAAAATCTTAAAGAGGTTGGACTGTATTATTATTATTACTGTTTTGCTTTCGAGTTGTGGTAGGTAGAAATTGCATCCTGTTCTCAACCAGAGTCTTCAAGAGACAGAAAATCTTAAAGAGGTTGGACTGTATTATTATTATTACTGTTTTCTGGTTCGAGTTGTGAGGTAGAAATTGCATCCTGTTCTCAACACCCGTCTTCAAGAGACAGAAAATCTTAAAGAGGTTGGACTGTATTATTATTATTATTATTGTTTTTTACTTTTCGAGTTGTGAGGTAGAAATTGCATCCTGTTCTCAACCAGAGTCTTCAAGAGACAGAAAATCTTAAAGAGGTTGGACTGTATTATTATTATTACTGTTTTGCTTTCGAGTTGTGAGGTAGAAATTGCATCCTGTTCTCAACCAGAGTCTTCAAGAGACAGAAAATCTTAAAGAGGTTGGACTGTATTATTATTATTACTGTTTTATTTCGAGTTGTGAGGTAGAAATTGCATCCTGTTCTCAACCAGAGTCTTTCAGAGACAGAAAATCTTAAAGAGGTTGGACTATATTATTATTATTACTGTTTTGCTTTCAAAAAGGTAGAAATTGCATCCTGTTCTCAACCAGAGTCTTCAAGAGACAGAAAATCTTAAAGAGGTTGGACTGTATTATTATTATTTTACTTTTTACTTTCGAGTTGTGAGGTAGAAATTGCATCCTGTTCTCAACAAGAGTCTTCAAGAGACAGAAAATCTTAAAGAGGTTGGACTGTATTATTATTATTACTGTTTTGCTTTCGAGTTGTGAGGTAGAAATTGCATCCTGTTCTCAACCAGAGTCTTCAAGAGACAGAAAAAATCTTAAAGAGGTTGGACTGTATTATTATTATTACTGTTTTAAATTTCGAAATGAAAAAAAAAATCTTAAAAATTGCATCCTGTTCTCAACCAGAGTCTTCAAGAGACAGAAAATCTTAAAGAGGTTGGACTGTATTATTATTATTATTATTTTATTTCGAGTTGTTTAGGTAGAAATTGCATCCTGTTCTCAACAAGAGTCTTCAAGAGACAGAAAATCTTAAAGAGGTTGGACTGTATTATTATTATTACTGTTTTACTTTCGAGTTGTGAGAGGTATAAATTGCATCCTGTTCTCAACCAGAGTCTTCAAGAGACAGAAAATCTTAAAGAGGTTGGACTGTATTATTATTATTATACTGTTTTGATTTCGAACCTGAGGTATCCTGTTGCATCCTGTTCTCAACAAGAGTCTTCAAGAGACAGAAAAATCTTAAAATCCGGTTGGACTGTATTATTATTATTTGGATTATTATTATTATTATTATTTTTTTTTCTTTGTTTTGCATCCTGTTCTCAACAAGAGTCTTCAAGAGACACGCCCATTTAAAAAGGTTGACCTATATTATTAATTATTTTTTTCTTTCATTGTGAGGTAGAAAAAAAATCCCTGTTCTCAACCAGAGTCTTCAAGAGACAGAAAATCTTAAAGAGGTTGGACTGTATTATTATTATTATTACTGTTTTATTTTCGAGTTGTGAGGTAGAAATTGCATCCTGTTCTCAACAAGAGTCTTCAAGAGACAGAAAATCTTAAAGAGGTTGGACTTATTATTATTATTATAGTTTTTTCCTTTCGAGTTGTGAGGTAGAAAATTGCATCCTGTTCTCAACCAGAGTCTTCAAGAGACAGAAAATCTTAAAGAGGTTGGACTGTATTATTATTATTATTACTGATTTTGAAACCCAGTTGTGAGGTAGAAATTGCATCCTGTTCCCAACCAAGAGTCTTCAAAGACAGAAAATCTTAAACCCCGATTGGACTGTATTATTATTATTACTGTTTTGCTTTCGAGTTGTGAGGTAGAAATTGCATCCTGTTCTCAACAAGAGTTTCAAGAGACAGAAATTATTTATTAAAGAGGTTGGACTGTATTATTGTTATTATTGTGTTTTTCTTTCGAGTTGTGAGGTTAGAAATTGCATCCTGTTCTCAACAAGAGTCTTCAAGAGACAGAAAATCTTAAAGAGGTTGGACTGTATTATTATTATTACTTTTTTATAAAATAGAGTTGTGAGGTAGAAATTGCATCCTGTTCTCAACAAGAGTCTTCAAGAGACAGAAAATCTTAAAGAGGTTGGATTATTATTATTATTACTGTTTTGTTTTTATTGTGAGGTAGAAATTGCATCCTGTTCTCAACAAGAGTCTTCAAGAGACAGAAAATTATTAAAGAGGTTGGAATATTATTATTATTATTTTGCTTTTCGAAAATTGAGGTAGAAATTGCATCCTGTTCTCAACCAGAGTATTCAAAGACAGAAAATCTTAAATTATCCGTTGGACTGTATTATTATTATTATTACTCAATTATTATTAAACCCGATATAGAAATTTTTTCTCCTGTTCTCAACAAGAGTTTCAAGAGACAGAAAATCTTATTATGGACTGTATTATTATTATTACTGTTTTTTCCTTTGATTTCTATATATTATCCTTTCTCAACAAGAGTCTTCAAGAGACAGAAAATCTTAAAATTGGACTCTATTATTATTATTACTGTTTTCCCCGGATATTAAGAAACCCAGATAATAATCCTGTTTTTCAAGAGTCCCAAATTACAGAAAATCTTAAAGAGGTTGGACTGATCAAACCCGGATATTACTGTTTTTCTTTCGAGTTATGAGGTAGAAATTTTTCTCCTGTTCTCAACAACTCTGTATTCAAGAGACAGAAAATCTTAAAGAGGTTGGACTGTATTATTATTATTTTTACTGTTTGATTTCTGGTGTGTACAAATTGCATCCTTTCTCAACACGCCTTCATTGACCTAATATTAAAAGAAATTGGACTCATTAAAAATTAAACCAACAAAAAAAACCTTGATATAAATTGAATCCCAGATATCCAGAGTCTTCAAGAGACAGAAAATCTTAAAAGAAATTGGACCTGTTATTAATGTATTATTAATGTTTTAAACCCGGATATTGTGATTAAAATTGCATATAAGACCTTTTTCAACCAGGTCTTCAAACAAAAATCTTAAAGATATCCGATTATTGGACTGTATTATTATTATTATTATTATTATTTTATTATTATGTTTTATTTGCCTTTGATTTCTCAACAAATTTCTTTCAAGGACACGAAAATCTTATTGGACCTATTATTATTATTAAAATGTTTTCTTTTTGAAAAAAGGTCCAAATTGCAATCCTGGATATAAGAGAAAGACAGATATAAAAGAGGGTTGGACTGTATTATTAGCCTGTGTTAATGTTTTCTCGAGTTAAAATAGATCAAACCCGGGATAAGAGAAACCCAAGGGGTCCAGACTTTTTATCGGTCCCACAAAAATCTTATATCCAGGTTACACTGTATTATTATTATTATTATTGTTTTGACTCGAGTTATAGTTTTATTTTTTGATTTCTGGTATGTACAAATTTCTTTCAGGGACACGAAAATTGACCTAATATTGGAAAAAATTATTATTAAAAAAAGAAACCAAGTTGTGGGGAGGTAGATATAAGAGAAATCCTGTTAAGAGAAATTTTAACAAAGATTTATAAATAAATAAATGTGTTAATGTATATAAATAGATCAAACCCTTTTATAAGAGAAATATTGGATATATAAGACCTTTTCTCCTTATCCTTGTTCCTGTTCTTTTTCTTATATCCGGGTTACACTATTATTATTATTATTATTATTATTATTATTTTTTATTTCTTTGATTTCTGGTATGTACAAATTTCTTTTTTCAGGACACGCCCATTGACCTAATATTAGAAATGACCTCATGAAAAAAAGAAACCAAAAAAAAAACCCGGATATAAGAGAAACCCAGATATAAGAGATTTTCTCTGGTCCCAAATTAGAGCCTTGTGTTAATGTATAAAAAATAGATCAAACCCGGATATAAGAGAAACCCGCATATCAGAGACTTTTCTCCGGTCCCGACAACTTTATTATATCCAATTACATTGTATTATTATTATTTTTATTAAGATAAATTATATAGTTTTATTTCCTTTGATTTCTGGTATCTTTAAATTTCAATGACAATATTTCAGGAATTATTACGCCCATTGACTCAATATTAGAAATGACCTCATGAAAAAAAGAAACCAAAAAAAAAAACCGGATATAAGAGAAACCTAGATATAAGAGATTTTCTCTGTCCCAAATTAGAGCCTGTGTTAATGTATATAAAATAGATCAAACCCGGATATAATATAAGAGAAACCCGCATATCAGAGACTTTTTTTTCCGGTCCCGACAACTTTTATATCCGGGACACGTTACACATATTATTATTATTATTATTATTATTATTATAGTTTTTTTCTTTTGATTTCTGGTATGTACAAATTTCTTTCAGGGACACGCCCATTGACCCTGTAATTATTAGAAATTCTGGTTAATAAACCATCTTTCATGGAAAAAAAAATGACCTCATGACCAACAAAAAAAAACCCGGATATAAGAGAAACCCAGATATAAGAGAGATTTTTCTGGTCCCAAATTAGAGCCTGTGTTAATGTATATAAAATAGATCAAACCCGGATATAAGAGAAACCCGCATATAAGAGACTTTTTCTCCGGTCCCGACAATTCTTTATATCCGGGTTACACTGTATTATTATTATTATTATTATTATTATTATTATTATAGTTTTATTTCCTTTGATTTATTGGTATATGTACAAATTTCTTTCAGGGACACGCCCATTGACCTAATATTAGAAATGACCTCATGAAAAAGAAACCAACAAAAAAAAAACCCGGATA
>CAHIKZ030002084.1:0-2500 GCA_903632075.3 Acanthosepion pharaonis | reverse complement strand
AACCCGGATATCAAAGACTTTTTATCTCCGGTCCCGACAACTCTCTTATATCCGTTATACAAATATTATTATTATTATTATTATTATTATTAAATTATAGTTTTATATTTAAATTGATTTCTGGTATGTATAAAATTTTTTCAGGGACACGCCCATTGACCTAATCTGAATAGAAATTAGAGCCTGTCATGAAAAAAAGAAAATCAGAAAAAAAATTTTATAAGAGAAACCCAGATATAAGAGATTTTCTCTGGTCCCAAATTAGAGCCTGTGTTAATGTATATAAAATAGATCAAACCCGGATATAAGAGAAAAAATATATAAGAGACTTTTTTTTCCGGTCCCAAACTCTTTATATCCGGGTTACACTGTATTATTATTATTATTATTATTATTATTATTATTATAGTTTTATTTCCTTTGATTTCTGGTATGTACAAATTTCTTTCAGGGACACGCAAATTGACCTAATATTAGAAATGGCCTAATGAAAAAAAAACCAAAAAAAAAAACCGGATATAAGAGAAACCCAGATATAAGAGAGATTTTTTCTGGTCCCAAATTAGAGCCTGTGTTAATGTATATAAAATAGATCAAACCCGGATATAAGAGAAACCCGCATATAAGAGACTTTTCTCCGGTCCCGACAACTCTTTATATCCCTAAATTAAATGTATTATTATTATTATTATTATTATTATTATTATAGTTTTATTTCCTTTGATTTCTGGTATGTACAAATTTCTTTCAGGACACGCCCATTGACCTAATATTAGAAATGGCCTCATGAAAAAAAAAACCAACAAAAAAAACCGGATATAAGAGAAACCCAGATATAAGAGAGATTTTCTCTGGTCCCAAATTAGAGCCTGTGTTAATGTATAAAATAGATCAAACCCGGATATAAGAGAAACCCGCATATCAGAGACTTTTTTAATCCCGACAACTCTCTTATATCCGGGTTACATAGTATTATTATTATTATTATTATTATTATTATTATTATAGTTTTATTTCCTTTTAGATTTCTGGTATGTAAAATTTCTTTCAGGGACACGCCCATTGACCTAATTATTAGAAATGACCTCATAAAAAAGAAACCAACAAAAAAAAAAAAACGGATATAAGAGAAACCCAGATATAAGAGAGATTTTCTCTGGTCCCAAATTAGAGCCTGTGTTAATGTATATAAAATAGATCAAACCCGGATATAAGAGAAACCCGCATATAAGAGAGACTTTTTTTCCGGTCCTTAGAACTCTCTTATATCCGGGTTATACTAAATTATTATTAAACCCATTATTATTATTAACCCGTTTTATTTCCTTTGATTTTCTGGTATGTCCCAAATTTTTCAGGGACACGCCCATTGACCTAATATTAGAAATGACCTCATGAAAAAAAAAGAAACCAAAAAAAAAAAACGGATATAAGAGAAACCCAGATAAGAGAGATTTTCTCTGGTCCCAAATTAGAGCCTGTGTTAATGTATATAAAATAGATCAAACCCGGATATAAGAGAAACCCGCATATAAGAGACTTTTTTTCCGGTCCCGACAACTCTCTTATATCCAAAGACACTGTATTATTATTATTATTATTATTATTATTATTATTTTATTTCAAACCATTTCTGGTATGTACAAATTTCTTTCAGGGACACGCCCATTGACCTAATAATTAATGGCCTCATGAAAAAAAATAAACCAACAAAAAAAAAACCGGATATAAGAGAAACCCAGATATAAGAGAGATTTTCTGGTCCCAAATTAGAGCCTGTGTTAATGTATATAAAATAGATCAAACCCGATATAAGAGAAACCCATATAAAAGAGACTTTTTCTCCGGTCCCGACAACTCTTATATCCGGGTTACACTGTATTATTATTATTATTATTATTATTATTATTATAGTTTTATTTCCTTTGATTTCTGGTATGTACAAATTTCTTTCAGGGACACGCCCATTGACCCAATATTAGAAATGGCCTCATGAAAAATAATCGGACTACTCTATTAACTATTATCTGTATTAAAATTATGAGATAATGAGACTACTGTATTGTATTAGACATTGAATGATAGATAATCCGGACTACTCCCATAATATTATCTGTACTAATCGGACTACTGTATTATTATTGAATGATAGATAATCGGACTATTAATACTATCTATTAAAAGAGATAATGAGACTACTGTATTAATGGACCAATCTATTACTACTATACAACCGTATTATTGAATGATAGATAATCGGACTACTCTATTAATATTATCTGTATTAAAAGAATAATCGGACTATTGTATTATTATTGAATGATAGATAATCGGACTACTCTGTATTATTATCTGTATTAAAAGAGATAATCGGACTACTGTATTATTATTGGATAGATAATCGGACTACTCTATTAATATTATTTTTTAAAAAGGATAATGAGACTATTATTATTGAATGATGGGGTTGGGACTCTTTATTATTATTTTGGAAAAATGG